>VDFB02095295.1:0-80898 GCA_007258455.2 Sequoia sempervirens | reverse complement strand
CATCACTCTCGCCTTTTGGTTTCTACGTAGGCTTCACATGTCTAAACTTTGATAAATTGTTGTTATATCATGTATTTATAGGTGAAAGGACTAATAATTGTATGCTTTAATATTAGGATAGTATAATTAGTAATGAGATCTAGAGGTTCAATTTGTAAATAATTTTTTTACTATAGCAAAATTTTGTTAGAGAGATAAATTTTCTATAATTAATTTTTTACTTATATGAAAAATTATGTAAAATGTACATAATTTATCAAATATATTATTTACAAGATAGAAATGAGTGAAATGATTTTTATTTTAAAATAGTAGAAAAATAATTAGAGATACAAACCTTATATCATGGCTATAATTCTATTCCCTTTAAAAATAATTAGAATTAAATATATCATATTTGAAAATTTGAATTTGGTATTGTAATTGATCCAAAGGGTGTTTTGGAGTTGAAATACACTTCTTGTTAGAATTTGAAATTTTCCATCATGAAAGGGTAAGTGGCCTAGTAGTGAAAAATTTCACTAGCCACATGTAGGTTTTAAGTTTGAGGATAAGCCTATCTAATATTCTCATTAATGTACTTATAATTACTTATAGAATTAAATATAATCCTTATTGTAAAATAGTAGAAAAATAATTATAATTAAAATCTATGCAAAAATGACTTAAATAACTCTTGTATTGATAATGTGCATACACTCAAAGAGCCTTAGGAATGAATCTACAACTTTACATTGTTCAATAATTTGAGCTCCTATAATAAATGTCAATTTACTCAATATTTAGGAAAGAAGTGGACTTTACTAGCATGAAGGAAAATAATTTATTAAAACAATGACATATTACAAAGTAGGTTTGCCAATCTTAAAAAGATTCATGTCATGCTAGTTCTAGAAAAATAGGAAAATATAAATGGAGAAAGAAGTGGACTTTACTAGCATAAAAGAAAATAATTTATTAAAACAATGACAAATTACAAAGTAGGTTTGTCAATCTTAAAAAGACTCGTGTCATGCTAATTCTAGAAAAATAGGAAAATATAAATGGACTAAAAATAGACAATCAACCAAATATTTTGGCCTAGGAGATAGTTTGAATGCGCAATGTCTCACTCTACAAATTTTCGGTCTTCTAATGCTTAGTTTGGCACTACGGTTTGCAACGACAATGGTTTTGCTTCTTTGGATGACAGTAGGGAACTAATTTTTTCGGTTGTTAGCTCACTTCCCATCTCTTCCCATGTGGAACTTAGGCACAACCCATAAAGGAAAATAATTTATTAAAATAATGACAAATTACAAAGTAAGTTTTCCAATCTTAAAAAGACTCGTGTCACACTAATTCTAGAAAAATAGGAAAATATAAATGGACTAAAAATAGACAATCAACCAAATATTTTGGCCTAGGAGATAGTTTTAATGTGCAATGTCTCACTCTGCAAATTTTCGGTCTTCTAATGCTCAGTTTGGCACTATGGTTTGCAACGACAATGGTTTTGCTTCTTTGGATGACGGTAGGGAACTAATTTTTTCAATTGTTAGCTCGCTTCCCATCTCTTCCCATGTGAAACCTAGGCACAATCCTTTGAGTTTCTCTATTGTTGCTCATGTCATACCCTCAACATCGATCTACTCCATAATTGTTGGCAATAATGCTCCTATCATGCCCAATCCACAAGCTTGCAAAAGGGGTCCGCTGCTAGAGTTGATTACTACAAGATTTTCCTCAAAGCCTCTACCATCATGCCCTAGTTTGGCTAGGGTTATGGATTTTCAAGGTTCAGAGAACTCCATTTTGGATGAATCAATTCCTCTTTGCCATGGTGTTGGGTCTTAGGGTTTAACGGATTCAAAGATTAGAGAAAGCTTGTCAATTAAGGATATGCTTGTTGGTTCAAATCAAGGGAAAAATTTTAAATCAACTACCTGGGATGCTCGTCCACTGAAGGATAACTCAACCTCTAGTGGGTGTGGGATCTCTAAAAATTGTCCAAAAACCCTCATGAGAAAGGCATCCTCCTCTCCTATTCTGGTCTTTTTTGGAGAAGCTCAAAAAGGAGGTCGATGCTAGTGAGTAATATTTTACCTCCAACGGTTTGATTGACCAATTCAAGCGTCTTTGGCAAAAATTACTAGATCTACATAATTGGAAATCATCAACATGGCAACCCATGCTCAAAGGCAATTTAGAAGTCTACCCTTGTGCTCAAGGTATTTTTATTGTGGTGTTCAACTGCATTCATGACAAGGATGCCATTCTACAAGACAAATGGTGTTTAGGGAAAATCCTACTCCTCAAACTGTGGTTTCCAGACTTTAATCCCGTTATGGCATCATTCGCCATTAAACCAGTGTGGATTTGTCTTTTTGAATCTTTTCTTACAATTTTGATTTACAGATTGCTTTCATGTGATTGGTAACTCGTTGGGAAGCTTCCCAGCAATGGATTCAAACACAAATAATTTTATTCACACAAATTTCACTCGCATCCTTGTAGACATGGATGTCATTGGTGATCTTCCTATAAGCATCACTTTTAAGTTTGTTGATTGCAACTGGACACAACTATTAGATTACAAAGGCTTACCCTTCTGATGCAAGAAATGTTTTAAAACCAGTCATATGGCCAATTCTTGTTCTAGAAACATTAAAAAATATGAACAACAATCCTGGTGGGTCGATGCTTGGCCTCATCATTACTCAATTCAAGCCTTGTCAAAGGTGTTGGAGGAAAATTCAGAACCTTCTTAAAAGCTTGGATCCTCTCCAAAATTTGTGATAGGAAAAGATAAGGCATATCAAGCAATGAATCCTTCCATAGAAGCAAAGTTGCCTCAACAATCAGACAAGGATAATTTAAATTCACCAAAAGTTGATCCTCAAAGAATGGTCCTGAATCCAATTGCCAAATCTTCTCAAATGTGCGACAGGTGTTCATCTACCCTAGATAGTAAGAGTGCACCATAGGCTTTTCCAAACATAGATACCATAAAAATGCAAAAGGAGGAGGCTAGGGGGGATGGCAAGAAGTAAAAAATAAGAAAAAGAAAATTCTCAATGTGGATTTGAATCGGGTTAAAATTCAATTGCATTCTCACACCAAATTTGATGTCCAAAATGTATCTTAGACTAAGTAGATGGGTTTTGTACCTCTTTGATGCAATGATGCATGCAAGCCAAGGCTATCCATTGATGTAATTTTTTTTAATCAATAAACTTACTCAAGTACGTATAAGAAAGAAGGCAATCAACAAGAAAAGATGAACTCTCCAAACCCCATAGAAAAGGCATAATCTATTGTTCCCTTGAAAATTCTACATGCTTTGAGTGTTGAAGGTATGTTTATCTTTATGTTAAAGAATATAACAAAAGAAAATCCACTTAAAATAAATAGCACTAATAATGTTAATCATAGGGGAATAAATAGGAAGAATACACAAGAACTAGCACACCAGCAAAAAATACACTAGAGTAAGAATAAAGACTCTAGAGAGACATTGTAGTTAGCATTGACAAGAACACTTAAGTCTCTACTCAAGTATCGAGTAGGACCTGCTATCCTTATTATATCCAATATTAACTTTGATGTCATTCCAATTAGAAATTGATTTGGCTAGGAAACCAACAACATGATTTCCTTCCCTTCTAGTATGGTTTTGTTTTACAACGTTGAAACCATGAATAAGAATGTTGATGTCTTTCTTACATTTTTGATCTGTCAACACCAGAAATGAGAGGAAGACTATCTTTTGAAGTGATTAATAATATTTGCAGTCAAATTCTAGAATAATATCTATAACATTCGTTTAGCTTTGTTTCTAAAAGAGCTTAGTGAATGGTCATAGCCTCAACAAAATTATTAGAACAAACACTAAGACTACTAGAAAACAAGAACTTAAATCTTCCATTATGGTCACAACAAACACTTCCAGTGCTAATAAATCTAAAATTTCATTTTAAAGTTCCATGAATAAATTCAACCAAGCTTGGAGGAGGATGTTCCAATTTAATAAGTTCATCTTCTTCAGGGTTATAATTGGAAGAGCCAAAAGAGGGAAAAAAGATAGAATTATTAAGTATTGTCAAAACTCTAAATTCTCATCAAGAATTCACTTGACAAATATAGATCTAAACTTGGTAGGCTTCTTTTAGATTAGTCATAATTCTACACCAAAATTGATTGATATGCCTAGTTGTATGATTGAAAATCTTTTGATTATGTTCTCACTAGATATTCTAGCAAACAAGAACCATATCATGCAACAAACTAAGGGATTTAAGCTTAAAAGAGTTTTATGGTTGATTCACAAGAGAGTCATGGATAGAATCATAATTATTCCATAGAATTTTCAATAGATAAGGAAAGTGGAAAAGGGGCCAACTACATGAGATATTTACCATTATCTTTATCTTGAAGGTGAAGGATACATCTATTTGAACCAACAATCCCATATTTTTGAAGATTAAAGAAATTTATCTAAATTTGTTAGCAATATAAAAGAATTAATATTTGGCCAATATTATGTCAAACCATTTTACAAAGCTCAAAGTTATTAACTTCGAGGTTTTATGACAATTTTTTTTATAACCGAATTGTACTATGCAAATTCTAGAACCTCTTAAAAACAAATTAATGGTATTAGAACACCTATCTAAGAGACCTTCTAAGACACTAAAATATGGGTTAATCAATTAATGAGAAGAGGGAATTGTTGATTTAGCCAAAAATATTTAGGTTTCTATTTCCAAATCCTTGCATCATCCTACATGACTTCAAACTAGAAATTATAAGCATAACTTTAATCAAATTCAACAAATTTATATTATAATTAAAGAAGATCAAAGAATTCTACACAAAGAGGACTATATTGCTCTTATGCATCATCCCATAAAAGAGTAAGGTCATTTCTCCCAACAATTCAAAGGAGGCCAATTTTAATTAGATTACTACCCAACTTTATTAATTTCCATATCTAAGAATCACTACTAAAGGTTGGCGTCCTATAAATGAAAGAATGATTATCTAGATTCAAGTACTTGAGCTTAAGAATTTTCCCCTATAAGGCATGTTCTTTGTAAACCATCTCTAATACAAATTAGAAACAAAAAGCATGTTGTCAAGGAGGGAATATTTGATACCTAATCTACCTCTCTCTTTAAATTGACAAATTTTATCCTAGTTAACTAGATGTCATTTATTTTTCTTTGATCCCAAATACTTTTTCTTATTCTATGGTCCAAATCATGAATGATGTCATTTGAATTCACAATAACCATAACTCTATAAACTAAAAGAGGTCAAATCAAAACTTTACAAAGACTAGCCAAAGAGTGGTATCTATGTCAAATGATTAATATGACAATGAACAAAATTCAACATAACATTCCAATCCTTTTTCCTAATGCAAATAGGAGAAATTGCCACTTTTTGATAGGGATATAGTATAAAATTGCTATTAACTACTTGACCCTTGAAGAGTGCATTGTTTAATTAGAGTGTAGAGAGATAGAACACCATGTGCACAAAACCTCTCTAGATAGTCTACTATATTTATAACATGATTGGTATATTAAAGTGAAATGGCTAAACAAAAAAAAATGTCAAAAATAGTATTTTAATCTCGAGGTCATAAATTGATAACAAAAATTAAAATAATGTAGTTCATTTTTTTTAAAGGATATTAGAGGTGAATAAAGTTGGTACAACATACATGGTGATGAATGCAATAGACGGTGTGCTAATCAGTCTTGTGTTGGGTGTGTTGGCTAAGATTTTTAACATGGAAGTTGAGGGAAAGAAAGATTTAATAAAAAAGGCTTAGTCATTGTTCAGGAAGAGGATAGATAAGAACGATATGGTGGCCCTTCGGGATTTCATTGATGCCAATGAAAACTTGTTTTCTTCTAATCAAGTAGCTAGGATGTTTGAAGTTTGTGTGGGACATATCCCTTTCACATCAAGTCTCATATTATTTAATTAACCACCTTTTTCCATCTCATCATAATAAATAAATAATTAATTGCATATTCCACCTATTATCCACCTCACACCTTCACCATGTCATTAAAGTAATTAAATAATAATATTATAATTATAATTATTTAATTAAGCCATTATCTTCTCCACACTTTCCAAGAATAACGAGGGCCTAAGAACACTTGTCCTTGTGCTCCCATTATTCTCTCAATAGAATCCAAGAATATTGGGCACCTACAAACACTTGTCCTTATAGTCCTCTTATTCTCTCAACACATCCCAAAGTTATAGCGCTTTTAGGTGCACATGTCCCTAATTTCCCTCATCCTCACAACTACTTACTAAATTTTGTAAGTTAATCTTATCCATGCACATTCTAACTACCTTCATCTCCACCCTTCATCCTCCCCTAGATCCTAGGGAATTCCTCTCAACCATTATCCACCTTTGATCTCACAATTAGATGCTAGTCATCCATCCATCATTCTCATCCCTTATCATCCAAGCTAGGTACATGCTGTCAATTTGGTGATATTAAAGCAAAGAGAACATTCACATTTCAATACATCAAAGAGCAAATCATTCAACAATAAAAATTTATGACAACTTTTAACAACTTTTAAGTTTATTGCTTATGTTGTTATCTTTTCTTGCTTTGGTTATTGAATTTTATCTAAAGTTTGAAATGGTTTGAAACATAAATCTTATGTCTTTTATTAGTTTCCATTTCAGTTTTTAAATCATCACTTACATCGTGACGACACTACTAGGGATTTCCCGTTTTATCTCACTCCATTTCCATGTGTGTATCTTCTTGTTGATTTCCACTTAGGGGAGAAGAGCCAGTAGCCGCTAGGGCTAACTTTGCGCAACCGTAGAATACAAACCGTATGTCGAATCAGAAAAAAAAATTATGGGTTTTTTTCGCACATGAGTTAAGATCTTATAACTAAGGTTTTGGCTTTTGGGAAATTCGGTAGAGTTTGGTAGCATCCGATATGCGGGCGTATGTCAAAAAGACCCCTTTTAGAGGTGTCGCCCGGTTGTCATCACCTAACGTCCCAATACCCCCTAAATATAACCACCAATAAAAAATTAAAAAAACACCTAAATATGTCACTTTTAATATCTAATTAAAACTCTTTTATCATTCAAATCCGCTCAAAAGTGAATGGGTCTAATTCACGTTAGCACCTTCTACAATCAATTTCGCACCCATTACAAATCACTCCTACATATTAATCTCCTTACTAAAGCACCGGACACCAAACACATTACACCCCAATTAATCTTTATTTGGGGTCCGATTGACGCATATGACTAATGTTTTTTTGTGGGTATCCCATCATAACCATTCGCTTTGCCGCGCGCTGTCTGGAAGGTTCCCGGCGATGGAGAAGGCTGCGGATGGCGACGGCTCCCCACAGCTCCTCCACGTGCGCACGGCTCCAGGTAACATCTAACATCGTTTACCTTTAGAATATGCAAACAATGGTACTGGTTAATCATTTTCTTCTGCATCTTTCATGACCCGTGAAGGGTTTATTCGATGGTTAAGACCCGTGAAGGGTTTGTTCGACGATTGATAAATTATTACTGCTTGTCTATGAAGTAAATCATGCATCTTACATGCATCTCGCCATGTGCTGTTTTATTCTGCTAATGTCATGGTACTGGCATTATACACACGGGTTTTTTTTGGGGTAAAATGATTTCCTGTCCTCATGTTACCGCGCGCTCACAACGTGGTAAATTCGACTGTATCATGATTTTGTCTGCAAAAATGATAACGAATTTCGTGGGTTTGTGAAAACCCTTGCTTTGTTTTTCCAAATACGGGTTTTATTGTGCTTAAATTATTAAATACGACCTGGTAAAGTCGATTGTCTCATGATTTTGTCTCCAAAAATGATCAGGAATTTCGTGGGTTTGAACACATGTCTATACAAAACCCATGTCACTTTGGGGCATAAATCGACAAACCCATTAAAAATAAATATGTTTTTGTCAAAACCCTTGCATGGTTTTTTCCAAATTCGTGTGCTTAATGAATTAATCTCATGAAACCCTTGTTTGGAATATTCTGCATCTATCTCAAAAACGAATTCGTGAAAACCCTTGCTTGGCTTTTTCCAATTTCGTTTGCTTAAGGAATTGATCTCATGAAACCCTTGCCTGGAATATTCTTCATCTATATGTATGTATGCAGATACATACATACATTGCACATACAACAGGCTACCATACATATATTTGTCATTTTACATTATGTGTCTCTTGTTCATTCAGCAAATCGATGTATATGTCTATCCTTTGCCTATCCTTTTAAAATGCAAACAATGGTACTGGTTAATCATTTTCTTCTACATCTTTCACGACCCATGAAGGATTTATTCAATGATTGAAAAATTAATACTGCTTGTTTATAAAATAAATCATTCCTCTTACACTCCTTTTCCCACATTGCAGTTATGTATGTATGTATGTATGCAGCTTCATACATACATATGTACATATGTACATATGTATCTGCATACATACATACATATGTACATTTGTGTATCTGCATACATACATACATACATACCCTACAAAAAAGTGAATTTGGTTTTCTTTTGTGCTTAAATTATTAAATACGACCTGGTAAAGTTGATTGTCTCATGATTTTGTCTCCAGAAATGATCAGGAATTTCGTGGGTTTGAACACATGTCTATAAAAAACCCATGTCACTTTGGGCATAAATCGACAAACCCATTAAAAATAAATATGTTTTTGTCAAAACCCTTGCATGGTTTTTTTCCAAATTCGTGTGCTTAATGAATTAATCTCATGAAACCCTTGTTTGGAATATTCTGCATCTATCTCAAAAATGAATTCGTGAAAACCCTTGCTTGGCTTTTTCCAATTTCGTTTGCTTAAGGAATTGATCTCATGAAACCCTTGCCTGGAATATTCTGCATCTATCTGAAAATGCACTTCTGTATTCCTGCGAGTGACAAATTATTACTATGAAACCCTTGGTTAATTTCTTTTGCACCTTTCTGAAAAACCCAATACATACATACATACATACATATATGTATGGTATGTATGTGCACATACATACATACATATATGCATGTATGTATGTGTACATACATACCATGTATATATGTATGGTCTGTATGTATGTACACATACAGACATACATATACACATACATACCATACATATATGTATGGTCTGTATGTATGTATACATACAGACCATACATATATACGTACATGTATGTATATATGTATGTACACATACAGACATACATATATACATATACGTATGTATATATGTATGTTTGTATGTCTATATGTGTACATACATACATGTATGTACATATGTATGTCTGTATGTGTATATACATACATGTATGTATATATGTATGTATGTGTGTGTACATACATATATACATACATGTATGCATGTATGTATGTCAGTATGTGTACATACATATATACATACACGTATGCATGTATGTATGTCTGTATGTGTACATACATATATACATACATGTATGCATGTATGTATGTATGTATGTATGTATGTATGCACACATACATACATACATATTTACATACATGTATGTATGTACACATACACACGTACATATATACATACATACCTGTATATACACATACAAACATACATATATACACATACAGACATACATATGTACATACATGTATGTATGTACACATACAAACATACATATACAGACATACATACATACATACCATACTTTCCATTGCACATACAGCAGGCCTCAGGTAACATCTAACATCTTTCTCCTTTGAATATGCAAACAATGGTACTGGTTAATCATTTTCTTCTGCATCTTTCATATTACAAATGTATGTATGTATGTATGTATGTATGTATGTATGTGCACATACATACATACATGTATATATGTATGTATGTATCGAAAGCAATGACAAGCATCCTCTGCACATTCCTCTAATATCCCAAGTATCAGGTAGGTACTTATAGTTATTTTCATTTATGCAGTGTCTTCTTACTTTATACATTCTAGCATTTGTTTATATTTTTGTACTTTCCATTGCACATAGAGCAGGCTACCATACATATATTTGTCATTTTACATTCTGTGTCTCTTTTTCATTCAACAAATCGATGTATATGTGTGTATCCTTTGCCTATCCTTTCAAAATGCAAACAATGGTACTGGTTATTCATTTTCTTCTGCATTTTCACGACCCATTAAGGGTTTATTCGATGATGTCAAAATTATTACTGCTTGTTTATGGAATAAATCATTCCTCTTACACTCCTTTTCGCCATGTGTTGTATATATGTATGCATGTATCTATGTGTGTATGCACATACATACATACATACATTTATACATATATGTATATATGTATGTATGTACATGCATACATACATACATACATGTATGTGTGTATGTATGTGCATACATATATGCAGACATACATGTATGTATGTATGTACATGCATACATACATACATACATGTATGTGTGTATGTATGTGCATACATACATGCAGACATACATGTATGTATGTATGTACATGCATACATACGTACATACATGTATGTGTGTATGTATGTGCATATATATATGCATGTATGTATGCATGTATGTATGCACATACATACATACATACATATATGTATTGGTGTATGTATGTATGTGTGTATATACATGTATGTATGTCCATATATACATGTATGTATGTATGTATGTATGTATGTATGTATGCACATACATACATATATAGATACATATATATATGTGTGTGTGTGTGTGTGTATGTATGTATGTGCAGCTACAAAGACAGTGCGCGGTAAAGCGAATGAATAGGATGGGATACCCACAAAAAAACAATAGTCATATGCATCAATCGGACCCCAAATGAAGATTAATTGGGGTGTAATGTGTTTGGTGTCCGGTGCTTTAGTAAGGAGATTAATATGTAGGAGTGATTTGTAATGGGTGCGAAATTGATTATAGAAGGTGCTAACGTGAATTAGACCCATTCACTTTTGAGCGGATTTGAATGATAAAAGAGTTTTAATTAGATGTTAAAAGTGACACATTTAGGTGTTTTTTCTGCTTTGCAATGTATATTAATGATATATGATTGTATGACTCTATGCATGCATGCAAACCTGCAAAAAATCACAGATATATAAGGCTTCCCAAATGAACATCCAATCCAAATATAGTGCAGAATTCAGTCATATCATCTCTAAAAACCTACGTAACTGGCAGCTACAAATTCAAATGTTATAACAAATTCATATTTGAAACACAACAATCAAATTGAATGCATTCAATTGTCAGATTCAAATTTCTAAATAAGAGGGATAGCAGCCAATGGCATTCACAATTTTTCTCCTCTACTACTATATTCACAATTGAACTTGATTAATTATGTGTTGTTGTACATGCATTATTTCAAAGGTCATATGATGTTTGTATGTTACTAGCCTCGGTTGTGACTACCCGTGGTTGTAAATCTTTTCTTGCAAGCATGGGAGAACAAGGAGAGGTGGTGTAACGATGTTCATGGTGGGCAGTTTGGTAATTGTGTTTATCAACACACCAAATAATTAAGGATTTTTTGTTCAAATTGTTCTAAGTTTCAATTATTGTTCTATATTTTTTACTAACTAGTATATCTTTTTATTTATTTTAATAACTATTGTCCATGTTTGTTTGTTGTATTATATTTGTTTGTTGTGGCAGGCATGTCAAATGGCTAGGAGGTTGTGAAGACCATGTCAATTTGTAAGATTACATATCAGGTAAAGTCTTTCAAGACTTTACTTTGGCTGTGACCCGATAGACATTGTGTTCATTTATAATGTTCATTTTTATTATTCATTGTAAACTTACATTTACAATTTACAATTAAATTAATTTCCAAGTGTATGTGTTCAAAAATTTATAATTTCAAATAGATTAATTTATGGATATGTTGCATATAGATGTATAGTTATATGTATGCATATACTTAGTTGTGTATACATATATATGTATGTATGTATATATATATGCATGTATACACAACTAGGGAGGTTGTAAAGAGCAAGTCAATTTGCATGATGACATTTCAAGTCAAGTCTTTCAAGAGCTTACCTTGGCTGTGACCTGCTAGACATTGTGTTCATTTATGATGTTCTTTTTTCTGATGATGTTCATTCATGAACCTGAACAATGGGATTTGATTTATGGTGGGATTTACTTATTCATTGTAAACTTACATATAGATGTATAGTTATATTATATATATATCTATGCAACAAACAAACACATATGTGAAGTTAGAATTTTCAAAATAAATAGATGTGAGAAAATACATAGAAACTTATTGAATTATTAAGTTTGAATTTTCAAAAAGTCTGATGTCAGGAAAAATACAAAGTTTGAATTATAATGTTTTCAACCTTTACCAAATGCATTATTTACAAAACATAGATCTTGAATAGACTAGTGAGTCATATTTTTAAATCACATCAATGATAGATGAATACAACAAACACAAAACTGATTTCGAATCACAAAAGCATAGATCATTAACTTGGAAAGAAGACAAGGAGTCTTCATATATACAAAAAACACATTGGAACACATCGAATTAGATAAGTTGAGAACACACTACCATTTAGTTCTACAAAATTAGACACTAGTATCGAAATGCTATCCAATACAACAAACTAGTATCCTTTGACTGTCCAATACAATAGACTAGCATTCAGTTTTACAAAAAACACTCTAGCACACTTCGAGGTCAAAAAATTGACAACAAAAAATCGTAATCAGACATCCACAGATCTGATTATGAAGTGGTGTGTCCTTGGGGGTCAACTAACTCCGCGTCAACTGGAGAAGATGTTGAGGACTGCGGATTGTTCTGTATGGCACTTGCTATACAAGCAAGCAATGCATGATTTGCCTCTGGAGTTAGCTGTAACTGTGGAGAGCAGCCTTCAGAAGACCCATTTTGTAGGCTGCTAAGAGCTGCAAAGGCTGGAGACAAAATGTTAATCATGTCCCTTAAAATTGGATGTTGAATTGGAAGAGGAGTTGTAGGAGTACTCTTACTTCTGTTTCTTTCTGCTCTTTCCGACTGCTTTTGGTTTTCCTTCAACTGTCTAGCAATCTTTGCTTGCTCCCTTGGAAGCTCCTTTTCATGTCGCTGCCTCAGTTTCTCCTCTGCAATTTTTTGTTTTTTTGCAGCACGCTCCAATCTATTTGCCTCCCGCTATGTGAGGATTGCTTCTCTTTCTGCCTTCCTTTCAACCATTTGCTCCCTTTTCCTTTGCTGCAATTCTTGGTTTCTTTGCTTCTGTGCCTCTTGTTCATTCAGCAAATTGAAGAAATCATCCGATGTCAAAATTTGAGACTGCCTACTAAGGCGTAGGACCCCATTGCGACCTCTGTTAGATGATTGGCGCACTCGTTGCATTGGGAGTTGCAAAAAAGTGCTTCTGCTGCCTGCTGGTTGTTGATCATTGACTTGTGTGCATGGCACATAGTCAGCCTCTTCATCATTTGAGTCATTACCATCGACTCCATCCTCTTCATCATTTTCAGCCTCCTAATTTCTCCCAGTTGTGAAGTAATGGATGACATCTTCAGGATCAACATTCGGTGGTGATGGCATGGACAACCCTTCATCCACTTGAGTGAAATTGAGATACACCCCTAGGTTCAAAGCTGCATCTTGAAATTTAGATGGCAGATTCAAACTCTCTTCATTTTCAGCTGCCTGATTAGATGATCGAATTGCTGGTTCTTGTTGAATTTCTGTTGCCTCAATGTTTTCTGGATTTGGGGGAATGTTTGCAGAAAATGTATCCACAAACTGTCCAATCTGTTCCTCATTCCAACCTGCTATCTTCAAACAAGTCTCAACTGCCATGAACTGTGCCTCTTCATCAGCTATATCACCCTCATTTTGTGCTCCCAATGTCGTTCCTTCCTCTTCAACCACAAACACTTGGCTTGGCCCCATATCCAAGTCAAGTGCATGTCGATTTAATGGCCAAATTCCTGTTTTTTCTAAAACCACTTGCAATGTTATTAGGAGTCAAAGCTTGTGCAAAAGCTTTGCTGGCAAGTGTTGCCAACTCGTCCCTTCCAATGTCAAGTTGAGGATTTGCAGAGAGCCATATAGTCCTTTGCTGTTTGAAGTAGTTCTTAAATGGTGAGAACACACTAACATCAAGGGGCTGCAATTTGTGACTGCAATGTGCTGGAAGTGTGAGCAAATCTATTCCCATAGCCTTTCCTACTTCAACCATTTTGAATGCCACATGGCTGCCATGACCGTCAAAGATTAGAAGCTTTCTGTTGGTTGGTGACACACCTCCTGGGATATTTTTTGCAAAGTGTTTTAACCATGCCACAAATAATTCTTTGTTCATCCAAGCATGCTCTTGGATTGCCATGCATGCCCTTGGCTCACAGTTAACAATATAGTTTTTAATGTTCCTTTTGGACTTGAACAAATAGTAACCAGGTATAGCTTGACCTGCTGCACTAACACAAGCTAGAACAGTGATCCATTCTCTGATTTTAGCAATTAATTGTGGAACACATTTCATCCCTGTTTTTGCAATAACTCTCATTGCACAATTTCTGCCAGCTTGCACACCTGTTTCATCGCAGTTCCATATGTTGTTGGGCCCATAATTAAGTTTGTTGTACAACTCCTCCAAGTTATCATAGAATGAAGAAACTATTTCGGGCCGCAGCATTATAGCTCGATCTGTGTCCACTCCTTCGGGTGTTCGAATTGTCAGATCAGGATGCCTTTGATGAAATCCAACCCACCATGACCTCCCTGGTATCCCATTTGTGAATGGGTTAGGCCTCACTCCAACCAGGTGGGCCACCATTGACTTAAGCTGTGACACTTGAAGGCCATGGCCAATATTAGCCATATCTTTACACCATTGCACAATTTCAGCTTCTTCTTCGTCAGTCAGGATTGTTGGTGGCCCCCTCTTTTTTGTGGATGTCACACCATTGAGCCATGACCGCAAACTGCTAGGCGAGATTCCCCATTTGATCACTGAACCTCTGATTGTCATGTGATGGTCTTCAACATCTACAATGGCTTTTTCCATGTCATCCATAGACCAACTTTTGATGCTATGATCTGGGGTTGTCACTTGGTCAGCAGATGGCGGTTCCATTTCTACGTTAGTATTATGAACAGCAGGTTGAAAACCATCATTTTCATTGGTCTGTTCTGCATTTTCAGAAATAACTTCCTCATCCATGTTCACTGCTGGCTCTTCGTCAACATCTGGAACATTGAATGTCACTACACGAGGTACTCTATTCAAGCGCCTCAGACCCGATCTTTTCCTCTTGTGCCTTGGTGCCATGATTGTTAATGATCTTGTACATTGTAAGTGATCAAGTGTCAGAAAAATAGTGTATAAACATTGCAAAACACAGATATAAATACAAAACACAGGTATAAACTTTGCAAAATATAAAGCAGATCTATTTTATCATTCAAATCCGCTCAAAAGTGAATGGGTGTAATTCACGTTAGCACCTTCTACAATCAATTTCGCACCCATTACAAATCACTCCTACATATTAATCTCCTTACTAAAGCACCAGACACCAAACACATTACACCCCAAATAATCTTTATTTGGGGTCCGATTGACGCATATGACTAATGCTTTTTTTGTTGGGTATCCCATTCTTTTGCATCATTTAAGTTGGGTTTACATATATATGTAGATATAGATGTATTTATATGTATTTGTATAAATATATGTATACATGTATCTGTGGATACATATAATTACATAGTTAAATGTATGCATATATCTGTACATATACATATATATATCTATATATACATAGATATATGTATGCATATATCAATGTTCAAAGCACATTGTATAGAGTTGGGTTTTGAAAAAAGAGCAGAAGAAATTAACCAAGGGTTTCATAATAATAATTCCTCACTTGTAGGAATACAGAAGTGCGTTTTGAGATAGATGCAGAATATTCCAAGCAAGGGTTTCATGAGATTAATTCATTAAGCACACGAATTTGGAAAAAACCATGCAAGGGTTTTGACAAAAACATATTTATTTTTAATGGGTTTGTCGATTTATGCCCAAAGTGACCTAGGTTTTTTATAGACATGTGTTCAAACCCACGAAATTCCTGATCATTTCTGGAGACAAAATCATGGGACAATCGACTTTACCAGGTCGTATTTAATAATTTAAGCACAAAAGAAAACCAAATTCACTTTTTTGTAGGGTATGTATGTATGTATGTATGCAGATACATACGTACATATGTATCTGCATACATACCTATATATGTACATATATGTACATATGTACATATGTATGTATGTATGCAGATACATATGCACATATGTACATATGTATGTATGAAGCTGCATACATACATACATACATAACTACAATGTGGGAAAAGGAGTGTAAGAGGAATGATTTATTTCATAAACAAGCAGTAATAATTTTTCAATCATCGAATAAATCTTTTATGGGTCGTGAAAGATGCAAAAAAAAATGATTAACCAGTACCATTGTTTGCATTTTAAAAGGATAGGCAAAGGATAGACATATACATCGATTTGCTGAATGAACTAGAGACACATAATGTAAAATGACAAATATATGTATGGTAGCCTGCTGTATGTGCAATGTATGTATGTATCTGCATACATACATATATATGTATGAAGCTTCATACATACATACATACATAACTGCAATGTGGGAAAAGGAGTGTAAGAGGAATGATTTATTTCATAAACAAGCAGTAATGATTTTTCAATCATCGAATAAATCCTTCATGGGTCGTGAAAGATGCAGAAGAAAATGATTAACCAATACCATTGTTTGCATTTTAAAAGGATAGGCAAAGGATAGACATATACATCGATTTGCTGAATGAACAAGAGACACATAATGTAAAATGACAAATATATGTATGGTAGCCTGCTGTGTGTGCAATGGGAAGTAGAAAAATATAAACAAATGCTACGCTATTGTATTGGACAGCCAAATGAAACATATTTAAACAGACTAATAGACGTATATATATATACACACACACATATACATATTAAACCCTGATAAATGACCCCCCCTGACAAATGACCAAAAATAAACAAATATAAATAGGTACACATATAAGAAAAAATAAATAACAACTATAAACCCTGATATAAACACTGAAGTAAATGACAAATGAGGAAAAATAGACAAATACAAATATAGGTACCATAGTCTGCATTTTCAATGGATAGGCAAAGGAAACACACATATACATCGATTTGCTGAATGAACAAGAGACACGTAATGTAAAATGACAAATATATGTATGCTAGCCTACTGTATGTGCAATGGAAAGTAAGATTTTTTTAAGAAATGGTAGAATGTATAAAGTAAGAAGACACTGCATAAATGAAAATAAATATAAGTACATACTTGAGACTTTGGATATCAGAGGAATGTGCAAAAAATCTTTGTCGTTGCTTTCAACTTTGTTGGGAGTAACATGCAATTGTGAATGCTGCTGGCTACTTTCCCCCTCTTATTTAGGAATTCGAATCTGACAATTGAATGCATTCAATTTGGTGGTTGTGTTTGAATTTTGAATTTGTTAGAGCATTTGAATTTGAAGCTGCAAGTTACGTAGGTTTTTAAAGATGATATGCATTCAATTTGGTGGTTGTGTTTGAATTTTGAATTTGGTAGAGCATTTGAATTTGAAACTGCAAGTTACGTAGGTTTTTAAAGATGATATGACTGAATTGTGCATTACATTTGGATTTGATGTTTAATTGGGGAGCCTTACACCTATATTTAATTGTGCAAGTACCTACAGGAAATGGAATAAATACATATAGCTGACAGGGAGTGTGTGAAGACTGTGCAAAGGAGATTGTGATTATGTCATCTAAAGCACCAGTAGTTGTGCATGTATACTTGTAAATATAAAATGTAGTGAGGGACAAACATTTGCAAGTGGGGGTAATTGTAAAAAATAAATGATTTAAATGAAATTGTAAGTGGGCCTTTTTATGTGCAAGTGGACTTCTTTTATAAATGCAAAGGCATGTTTAGTTGTGTACTTTGATTGGTGAGTGACTCATTCTGTTATGAGCAGCTATTGGTGTTGTTGTAATTTTTTATTGGTATTGTTGTAATTTTCTATTTGTTAATAAAAAAAATTTTAGTGGATCAGAGTTAAATATTTTTTGGGGGGTGGAGTGAACCTGGAGGTGGCGGTTATTCAATAGGTGGTAGCTACTGGCTCTTTTTGAGTGGTTCCAACAATTGAGTTTTTACAGGTGTCAGAGGGCAAAATAGACTCCATGTTTATAGACTCCATGTTTGAGAGGGCACTGGCCTACAAATGGGCATGGAGAAGTCATGGGCATGCCATCCCATGGCTGTACAAATTCCACCCCGCCGTGTCTTACAAATTTTCGTATCCGTCAGACCCTTGTTTGTTCGTACGCTGAGGAAATCAATTTACGAAGGTGAATTTTATTGAGTTGAATTTCACTTTAATTCATCCCTTCCGCGGCCATTTCCATTTCGGATAAATTTTTTTTAAAAAACTTGATTTTCCTATGCAGATTTTTTTATATATATTAATTTTTATTATTTTTTTAATATTTTTCCAAAAAAAATAATAAAAGTTTTATAATTTCTTTATATTTTAATTAGCATAAATTATAACTAAATTTTATAAAATATTTATTATTTTTTTATTTATATGAATTTTTTATTATTTTTAAACTATTATTTTCAAAAATTTAATAATATTTATATATCTTCTTTATTTTTTATTAATATAAATTATAATTAAAATTAAATTTATATAATTTATTTTTTAAAAGAAAACTTGATTTTAATATATTTTTATTAAAAAATATTTATTGATTTTTTATTTATATGTTTTTTTTAGTAATATTTTTATTTAATTAATATAAATTGTAATTACAATTAAATATATGTAGTTTATTTTTAAAAGAAACTTTAGATTTTAATATATTTTTATTAAAAAATATTTATTAGTTTTTTTATTTATATGAATTTTTATTATTTTTTAAATTTTTTTTCTTAGTAATATTTTCATAACTTATTTATTTTTAGTTAATATAAATTAAATATATGTAGTTTTTTTTTTTTTTAAATGATTTTAATATAAATCATAACTAAAAATAAATATATGTTGTTTATTTTTTTTCAAAGAAAACTTGATTTTAATATATATTTTTTTAAAAATAATTATTGATTTTTTTGTTTATATGAGTTTTATTGTTTTTAAAAATTTTTTTATAAATTTAATAATATTTTTATAAATTCTTTATTTTTAAGTTAATATAAATTAGATATTTTTTGTATGCAATATGAATTATTATTTTACAATTTATAAATTAGTTTTTAATTGAATTGTGTAATTTCAAAGGGTTGATGATGAATAAAATGTTATGAGAGAAAACATTGATATTCATGAAGTGTAAAATAAAAATCAATAAATACTTTAAATTATTTTAATTATCAAATTTTCATCTTTATATATTTTTCAATCTAAATTTAAAAAAATGTTCTTGACATAATGTAAATTTGGTATGTTAATATTATGTTAATATACTTATAGTTTTATAGTATGAATCTAACCATCAATTTTATCTCTTTGGGTCAACCCAAAAGTATGATGCACAATGGCCATTGTCTAACTCATATGAGGAGATTGAAGACATATTTTAAAGTTAGATGAAAAGGATTGACAAAATTTGTCATTATATTTCTAAACTCATACACAAGTTTAATGTAAAAGATGATAAAAGATTAGGAATGTTCTTAATGTAGTTATAATTTATATTAACTAAAAAATAAAGAAGTTATAAAAATATTACTAAGAAAATCATTTAAAAAAATTAAAAAAAATCATATAAATAAAAAATCAATAAATATTTTTTAATAAAAATATATTAAAATCAAGTTTTCTTTTTAAAAATAAACTATATAAATTTAATTATAATTATAATTTATATTAACTAAAAAATAAAGAAGATATATAAATATTATTAAATTTTTGAAAAATAACAGTTTAAAAAATAATAAAAAATTCATATAAATAAAAAAATCAATAAATATTTTATAAAATTTAGTTATAATTTATGTTAACTAAAATATAAAGAAATTATAAAACTTTTATTAAATTTTTTTAGGAAAAAATAATAAAAATTAATATATATAAAAAAATCTCCATATGAAAATCAAGCTTTAAAAAAAAAATTATAGGCGGAAGGGTATGAATTAAAGTGAAATTCAACTCAACAAAATTCACCTTCGTAAATTTATTTTCCAAGCGTACGGACAAACAGGGTCTGACGGATATGAAAATTTGTAAGACACGGACTGCCAGTCTGACAGACACGGTCGGGGTGGAATTTGTACAGCCATGGGATGACATGCACATGACTTCTCCATGCCTTCTTGTAGGCTGCGTAGCCAGTGCCATCAATGTGTGGTTTAGGCTTTTTAAAAGAGGTTTTTAAATGAAATGCGTGGTTTTGGGCTTTGCATGCACGGTTTCTTGCAATTTTGACAGCGATTTCTCCTTAAAACTATTTAATGGCTGGCGGATTTTTTTTTTAAGAATATGTCAGTATTTAATAGCCCACGGATTTGGGAAAAAACCAAAACAAAACCCCATAGATTTTAACGAAAATTTAACTGGTTTTAAATGCTTGCACACTGCACAGTAAAGATATATCTAGTGTATATATCTCTGTGAATGCTAACCGGCGTACAGAATGCTATCTATATTGCCAAAAAAACAATTCGTATATATTACTCCGCGTACCGCATGTCTGTATTTTTTTGCAACAGTAAGATCGTTCGTGCAATACGAATTGTACGGATACCGTATGGGAAGTATGAAATTCCACAGAACGTACTTTTTGTGCAGGCCTACAGACACAAATTTTTTGGTCAGCAAGTGTTTTATGTCAAAATCCGTCTTTCGCATGTCCTCCTCTCGCATTGATAGGGTCATTACCGCCTACAGAATCACCAAAACCGTGAGGTTGCAGAAAAAACCGCCCACGAAATAGCAAATACCACGAGTTTCTAGTCTAAACCGCCATTAAATCTGCCTAAATCCTTTTAGAGTTTGCTTTGAAGTCTGTTTGGAATCCGCCAAAATTCAATTGTTTGTAATAAATTTTCAAATTTGTCTCATTCCTGCCCAAATCTATTTTAAAATCTGCAATATAAAGTGTGAATCTGGGAAGAATTGAGCTCATTTAAAGTGTTTTAAGGTGTTTGAATCTTTTGCAAGAGTTTTGATTAGTTTTCAAAGGTTTTAAACGATATTCACAAATTTCGAGGGTTTGACGTCCTCCTGCAAACTTTCAGTTGCTAAGTTTCTTCTGATTGAGTGATAAGACACAAAATGAATATAGTACCTGCATAAAATTGAATGAATGGCAGACTAATATCATCTGGAGAAGAATGCTAAGCCCCCGGTAATGAGGACTATTTTAGCCAGTTGGTCTCATCAAATCCGCAATTTATCCTTGTTTAATAATAGTTTAAATCGCTTTGAAAATTCAGGAAACCTTATAACGTAATGCCATTAAATCCGCAGAGGGGCAAGCAGATCGGGGGTTTGTTAAATCGGAGGGTTTACAATCGTTTTATAAATCGCTTTGGAATCCATTCACAATTCAAAATCCACGGTTTTAAATCCATTCAATTCATTTCAAAATCATTTGATTTTGTTTTCAAATTGGTTGCACGTGTTTTAAAATCTTGTTTTGAAATATGAACATTTGTTTAAATTACAAAATTATTTGAATTTGTTTTGAAGACTAAAAACCACAAGTCTACAGTAAATACCAAGTATTTTGAAGTGAAAACCACGAAATGAAGTCAAAACCACGAATTAGGAGTTAAAACCACGTTTGAAATAGTCAATTTTTTTTTTTTTGAGAAACCGTTCTAAAATCTCAAAACTACTTCCAAAAGAGTTACGAAAATGGCTATAACTACTTCATTTTTTATCAAATTTTCAAAATTTTATAGGCGTTGGAAAGCTGGTTCATTGTGGTGCAAGTGAATTTTCAAATTTTTGATCCAAAATCTGGGTATAAGTTCAAAGTCAGCTTTTCATTTTGAAATTTCAAATGAGCATAACTTTCACGTATTTTGTCATTTTTTGGTGCTTTTTTAACTAGTTTTTCTTTTCATGATTTCAAGACATCAATCTTCAAACTACTAACTCAAGTGGTTTTGTAGGATGTTTTGTTAAAGAAATTGTTTATAGACATTTTTTTGTGTGTTGTGTCTACTTTTTGTTTTCTTACATTTGAAATTGGATTAAAACTTACTTCACATTTTGATTTGGGATAATAATTAACAAGTGCCTTGTAAACCCCAAGCACACTTACGTATGCTCTCCTCTTGCACCTTAGGGTGATCTTGAGGATAAAAAATAAGTGTTGTTTTGATTTTATATTTAAGAGGCCTACTTGGGGATTTCATCACCCTAAGGACGACCTCAACTCCAATGTTTTGGTGGAGTATAAATAGGAATCAAAAGGCACGCGTCTTAGAAGTTTTTTTTTATCATTTGGGCTAAGCCCCCAAGAACTTTATACCTTGGGGAAGTGAAGGACAAGGGTGAGTTACCCTCTTCTCCTGGCTATTTGAATTTTTTCCACTTTCAAATTCATGCATTAGGCTTTATGTACCCTTGTGGTATTTAGAGGATACCCCTAGATAAGCCTTGTATAACCTAGTTTAAGACCTTTCAATTGTTGCTTAATTGTGGTGCAAGGTTCAACATTATGTTTGAAAGTACTCACCACGTACCTTCTTGTATTGAGATAACTACTCCTTGATTGGGCCTTGCCCTTTCAAGGTAAGGGGTGTAGAGGTGGTACATGACCTTTCCATACTCTAGTTATCCACTCACTTGAAGGTATTGTATTGTGTGGGCCCACATTAAGTTAATGCACCCTTTATTGAATAAATATAGGCTTGTTATTGTGTCTTCTTGTTTGTGTGTTGTATATACCAAAGTTCTTGTTTGTAAAATATTTACTACCAAGTTGAGTCAAGTCAATTTTGAAATCCTTTTGTTTGTTTGAAAATAGTTTCCAAATTGATATCCTTTTGAAACACAAAGCATTGAAGCCAAACTTAAGATAACCATTTAATTACAAATCAATCCAACATTCCCCACATCACATGAATATCTTATCCACTTCACATACCCTTAGTCTTTCACACATTATCCACATTTTTACTTTTCTAATTGTCCAATCAACACAACATTACCTTTTGTCCTTCATCCACTTGATCATAGTCCTAATCATCCTTGAAGTCATATCCAACATCTTTAAAAGTATTAGGATATCATTGAACCGTTCCATCATTATCATATTTTATCCACCATCCACATATCATCATCATCATCATCATCATCATCATCATTATCATCATCACTTATCATAGTCATCTTTCTAATCATCATTGAGTCACATATTTGAAAAGCATTAGGATATCCTTGATCAACATATCGTCAACATCATCTTTTATCTACACTATCCTTATAGTCCACACCCATCATCAATACACATCATCCCTTGGTCATAGTTGAAAGCATCACTTTTGGATCTCTTAATCAACATTATCACCTTAGTACAATATTTGGGACCTTTCATCATCCTAAGATCCAAGTGTGTAGACTTAAACTATAATCCAAGTTTAGTAAGCCATCATATCGTCATCATCATCTTTTATCCACATCATCCAAATAGTATACCTAATCATTTATTCGCATCCTAGGGGTCATCCTAATCATCCAAGTTATCCATCCATGTATTCCATGCATGTCATCTATCAAGTCCACCTAGGGTTATCCTTTTGATAGAGTCACCATTAGTCAAATCAATCCAAAATATGAATCATACCAATTTTTAAAATCAAAGGACCTAACTAAAATGATCAATCCATTTCCCACAAAAGTAAAGACCAAAATCATCATCAAACCAAGCTAAAAGATCATAATCAAGGGAAAATTCAACACCACGAGCCCTTTAGACAAAATAGTTTTCCTAGATCAAGGCACATGCAATAAAGGAACTATCCATCAATCAAAATATGATCCTTATGATAATGAGGATGGTCTTGTCTACCAACCAAAAAATGATCCTTATGATGATGAGGATGATCTTATCAATCAACCTAAATATGACCCTTACAATGATAATGATAACATTGACCAAGACACCATTGATGGGATCCTTATGGACCATCTTTTCATAAATTCCATACACCCCACATTCAAATCCCATATCCCCCAAAACCAAGACCTCCCAAGTACTAGCTACCTCATGAACCAACATTAAACCTCCATTACTCATCCTTATCCCACCTTGGGAAGGAAAATACTATCCTAGAACAATATCCCCCATCACACCAATCAATTTCATTTAAGTTCTCTTCACCCAAATCATTTAGATCATCCACATCTTCCAAATAATTTGCATCTGCCTTCTCCAAATCATTGTCACCCGAGTCCTTTGATTCATACCATACTAATGATGTTTTCCAAGCACTACTCGCATAAGATAAAGAAAACAACATCAAATCTAAGAATCCATGTCCACAACACATATCCATGGGTCTCCTACCACTATGCCTATCCTAAATCAAATACCATCAATAATTTCCATCTTCGTGAGTCTATCCACATGGGAAGATCACCCTAAACATTTTATGAAGTCCATAAAATCCAAAATGTCTAAAATCCACAAGTGGCATAAGGTCCAAAGATATCCCACTAGTCCAAGCATGTCATTAAATGTGACGTTAGGAACATATATCCAAGGCCTAGTCGATATAGGGAAAATCAATGCAAAGAAAAGTGTATCCATCTTGTCCAAGAAGAAACTAAGGCTATATCAAGAGTTCGCTCTAAATCATGTCACAACTTGTTCCCAATCAAACCAAGATTGAGTTATTGAGAAAGTCCCCATAAATATGATCTTTGACCAAGATCCAATAGATGATTATGAAGCCCATGATAATCCCACCTTTGATCAATATCCTATCTATGATGATGGAATCCAAAATCCTCTATTTGATCATGATCCTACCATTGAACCTAAAATCCAAGATGATCCCATACTCCACTTGTATCCCATCCATGAACATGAAATCAAAGATGAGCACATACACACTCCTAAAACTTTTATTTCCCAAGAAGAGACACTTGCCTCCCTTGGACACACAAATAGTTAAAAAAATACTATGGATTAGGCACCATGCATGAGGATTCACAAGAAAATTTTGATCACATTGAGCATATCATTGATCAAAATACTATAATTGTAAATAAGGATAAATAACAATCATCCTATAAATTGGATTTGACCACTTTCATCAAATTTAGTCTTCTTGCAGAAGAGAACGTAGATATTTTTACCAAGTAAATGTTGCTTGATGATGGATTTGCATCTTGTTTCAAAGGAAAAAAATATCCTATAGAAAACAAAATTAGTAAAAAATGGGCTACAATGGAAAAGGGTTAGGCCTTCATGAACAAGGCATTCTAGAACCAATATCAATATATAAAAATGATGGATATCAAGGTCTTGGCTAGACATCTCCAAACAAGCAATCATATGGTGACAACTCAATGATAGTTTGTGTAACCTCATCCAACAATAATATCAAAGTTGATTCCATCCATAACTCTTCCAAGGATCTGCCATCCACCCATCTTCTACCTACATCCTTCATCCATGCATGCATCCAACATCTATAACATCTTAAGCCTCTTAATTGGAACCAACAACATCACCGATTTTACAAAGTGAAGAATTCCCATGAAACAAAATATTTCAAGCAACTACCATAGATAAAGAAAATGCACACTCCAAATCAAAATCAAAATGATATATACATCCAAAAATCATGAAGGAAGCAAAACAACAATATGGATTCCAAATCAAATTGAATTGATGAATCAAATCAAATTGAATTGATGAATCTAATCAAGGAAGGTCATCAAAAGCAATCCATAGATCCAAATTCACATATATTATACAATAGGTGTGCACCACCTTCATAATTGTCATGCAAAACTTCACTATAAAAAAGAATGTTGGTCCCAATCCTAAGCCAAATCCCAAATCCAAATCCAATTCTACCAACCAATCCCAACATCCCTCATTCCAATCAAAACCCCAAATCCCTAAATACAAAATCCATCAATTTGCACATCCACCTCCAACACACCAATTATCACATTTTCAATCTGAATCCCACTCCTCGCCTCCACCATCTAAATTCATCCCAACTCATCCTAAATCCAATCCAAAACCTAGAATCCATCGCGTCCTCATAGCTACGCTTTACCATAAGAATTATGATGGCACTCTATCGAGATGTTTAAATTTGGACAAAGCCAACCTAACTATCAAAGAGCATTGTCACAATTATGAATTATATACCAATACAATGATCCCAACAAAACAAATCTTAAGGCAACATATTATTGGCATGTCATGACTGAAGCACCTAGATCAACTACATCAGCAATCCATGCATGTGATAGTTACAATCCAAAATTCCAAAAAATATTTATTGCAAAATCAACAAAATTTCAAAAAAATATAGAAAAAAAGAAAAAATCAAAATCAAAATATTTTAAAGAGAAATAAAATTTTCCAATGGTAAAAACCAATTATTTTGGTGCCTTGGGGAAGTACCATGACAAAAATCCATTCATGGGAATCATGTGTAAGATAACTACTTATGTGAACCTTGAAATTGGGGGCAAGTTGTCTCATCCATTCCACCAAACCTATCCATCCTATCATGTCATTCCATCATACCCATCCACTATGTCCATTTATCCCTAACTCATCCATATTACCTACTCACCTTGGTCTTAACAATGATTGGGGGCACATGATGCATAATTTGGAAAAATCTTGACATAGTCATCCTTTGGCCACACATTGTCACTTAATTGCCTAGATAGCACTACCAAATCCCTATCCTGGATCAACACATGTTAGTCCTATGTGATATATTCCTTGAAACATATCCCCCTAAGTTCTTCCATCAATCCATATCCTCTCCATCCCATCCATTTCATCAATCATTCCATCAAAACCATATTTATCCTTGTCTCTCGGTTTGGATTATCCCTTGCCATTGGTTCCACCATCAAAATGATGAACAAAACAAAACACTTACCCAAACATATCATCAGTCTATAGGCATGATCACAAAAATACTTTATCCACGATTGAAGCCCTTAAATCCAAACATACCCCATCCACAATCTTGCATCCATCTAAACACATCCAAAAGATTTTTTCCTTATCTTGGTACAAGCTATGTTTAATCCATGATTGAAGCCCTTAAATCCAAACATACCCATCCACGATCTTGCATCCATCCAAACTCATCCAAAATATTTGTTCCTTATCTTGCTACAAGCTATGTTTAATCTATAATCAATCTAATCAATCAACATCAAGATGTTTTTCCCAATCCTTGCATTGTTTTTAGGATGCATCGTTTTGACATCAACAATGTTATCATCATCAATCAATCAATCAATCAGTTTTTAGCTTGAATTGGGGAAAAATCTAATTCAATCCTCATTATTAACCCTTAGATCCAACCCAATCCATCCAATCCCATCTCCCTATACACCCTTGGCTTCAACATGTCATTGGATATCAATTTGTGTATTTTACATGTTTTTGATTGCTTGTTTTTATGGGTTTGTGTTTTTTGTTGTTTCTAGTCTTAGTGCTCCACAAATCACACCATTATGGTCGCCTTCATCATTCATTTGATGGCATTCTAATGATGTGTCTATTAGATTACTATTCTATTTTCAACTTCTTTGTTTGTGAGTTGGTCCATATACACATGACACATTGTCATCATGATCCTTTATATCATGGTGTATAATGTTAAGTGCTACAAAAAAATAAAGGTTTCTCCTTGTACATGAAGTTACTATGACAACATGTACTCATCCATTCCATATTTTATCTCATAATTTATCCATAATCCCAATAGTGGGTCATTTTTTTTACAACACATCCTTGTGACAATTCATTATCCAACATGTACATCCATTCAATCCAATGCAATCATCCTAGCGACATCAATCAATATGCCCAATCCTTAGTCCATAATCAGTTCTATATTCATGGTATGTACATCATCCCAACTTGATCTCTCTCAAGTCACCTTTTATCCTTTATGACGCATTTTTTTCTTTTCAAGATACCTATTGGGTTCCATTTCACCCAACAGTTCTCTTAAGAAGGCATCACTTCCATCATTATCCTTAAGCGACTAGGGCAACTTGCCACTAAAGTTTCATTCCATTTCATCATAATTTTTATTCTTCTTTAATACAACACTACTTAGTTGCATTGTATCAAAGAGGGTTAAAATGTTGACACCTAAAATATTCTTTGCAACTATTCATCAGCTAATCCCTAATTGATCAATTTCATCAAATAATCCCTAATAGATCAATTTCATCACCTAAACATACATCCCATCACCTAGTCCTAATTAACCTAAGACATATCCCTTTCACCTAAAGTCTCATACTTTAATATAATAATTATATTATTTAATTGACCACATTTTCCCATCTCATCATAATAAATAAATAATTAATTACATAAATTACAACAATTAAATCAATGTTAGGACTCTAAGGTTGGGATACCTTAATCCCAACATTCTGCCACTTGTCGAAGACTTGCCAAGAGTCATACTGAATCATCCGCTCAAGGCCCCAAGGCCCATGGAATCAGAACACCATCTGAACTTCTTTGTGCTCACTAGTTTTGTCAATGCATCTGCAACATTCACCAAAGTGTCAACCTTCTCTAGGTTCACCTTTCCATCTTCTACTATATCACGAACAAAATGATACTATACATCAATGTGCTTTGTTCTCGCATGGAAGGTAGGATTTTTTGCTAGACAAATTGTACTTTGGTTGTCACAAAAAATAGTAATATGACCTACATCTAAACCAATATCATAACACAATCTCTTAAGCCAAATGGATTCCTTACACACATGAGTGGCTGCTATATACTCTACCTCTATCGCGGACAATGTGACTATAGCTTGCCACTTACTCATCCAACTGATAGCAACACTAAATATCATAAACACATAACCACTGGTGGATCTTTTGTTGTCAATGTCACCTACCCAATTTGAATCCACATATCCTCGAATGCTCACAAAATGCTGAGGTCCAGTAGGATAACCATGAAAACACAAGGGATACTTGGAAGTATCTCGTAAATATCTGAACACTCTCTTAACAACATCCCAATGCACCCATCCAGGATTAGCCATGAAACGACAAAGGACCCCAATTGCTTGGGTAATGTTTGGTCTCGTACACAACATTGCATACATCAGACTACCAACTACACTTACATATGGTACTCTGATCATGTCCTCCATCTCAGTAGGAGATTTTGGACAATCATTCACAAAAAGCTTTGTCCCTTGCATCATAGGAACAACTAATTGTCTACAAGCTACCATGTTGAATCTTTCCAACATGGAGTTCACATACTTGCTCTAGCTTAGCCAAAGCTTTCTGTTTGTTTCGTCTCTCATGATTTCCATTCTTAGAATGTACCTAGTTGCACCTAGGTTTTTCATCTCAAATTGTGCTAACAAGTAAAACTTCAAATCCGAAATCATACTTTTACTATTCCCAATAAACAACATATCATCTACATATAAGACAATAATGAGAATGTGACCATTATTGGTTTTAAAGTATACACAATGGTCTTATTTAGATCTCTAAAATCCCAAAGACAACACATAGGTATCAAACTTCTGATACCACATTCTAGGAGACTGTTTCAAACCATAAAGAGACTTCTTCAGTTTGCAAACCCAATTTTCTTTACCTTTTTCAATGAAATGCTCTAGTTGTGACATGTAAATCTCTTCCGCCAAATCACCTTGAAGGAATGTTGTCTTCATATCCATTTTTTCCACCTCTAAGTCATATGCTACTGCAAGTGACAATAGAATCTGGATAGATGTCAGCTTCACTACAAGAGAGAATATCAATTCCCTCCACCTGGGAATACCCCTTAGGGATCAACCGTGCCTTATACTTCTCAACACTGCCATCAAGACCACATTTTTTCTTGAAAACCCATTTACAACCAACAGGTTTACGTCTAGTAGGTAAAGGTACCAAATCCCAAGTCTTTTTTTCTTTAATGAAGGCATCTCCTCGTCCATGGCTTGTATCCAAGAATCTAAATCATTCATACCCATAGCCTCTCTAAAAGTCCTTTGCTCATTAGTATTAGTAATCAAGGCAAATATGCAGTTGGAATCCAATAGTGAATAGTTCCAAACCTTTTCGATTACCACCTAACCCATGTAGGCCTCCTCAAAGGTTGAGGTTGAAGTTCTCCTTCTTCAAAACTTTCAAAACGACTTGAGCTCTCCTAATTATCAAGTCAAACAAGAGTACTTGGTTCTTTCTTTGGAGTAGTTGGAATCTGCACTAACTCCTTATGTTTCTCTTCTTTCTCTGGTTGTAACTCAGTAGTGGAAGTTTCATCTCTCTGAAGATCACACTTTTGTTGTAGAGAATATTTTGAGCTTCTAGATCCAAAGTTTGTACCCTTTCACACTAACACCATAGCTGATAAAGATACACTTAACAACCTTGTTCTCCAACTTAGACCTCTTCTCAATCGAAACATGTGCATAAGATTTGTTGATGCCTAAAAATATCAAGCAATAGCCTTATGGGAAACTCGGTTAATGGGGGGACCAATTAAGCTAAACTGAGCGACCTCCAGGTTTTTTTAAGAAGTCGAATCCTTCTATATTTGGGGGTTTGGAATGGGAAAAGGAAGCAGATATATAAAATAAAAATCTAACCTCAAGGATGCACCAAGATGTAACTGTGGGCATAGTAAATCTTCCTTTCAAATGAGATGTAAGGGATCGTTCAACAATCTGCATGTCCGAAAATAACAAAAAACATATATGAAAAGAACAAGAAGTCTATTAAATAACATAAATAACTTCCATACACATCCACTAAAAATAAGAGTCCAAGACATGGTCTTAATTAGCAAAATTATATTGAAATTATATAATTTCAACAAATAAACTACTAAATACAATAACAACACAACATAATTTTTTTTCAACTGACTAAGAAACATAGAGGACAAAAAAAAATGGCACAGTTTATGAGTATTAATACAATAACCAAAAACAATACAAAGGCCTGGTGTCTTTCCACAAATTTTTCTATGTATGTTCTAAACTCATTTTCGAAAAGTTGAAGCAGTATATATAGAAAATTCTCCCACCACCTAAGAGCCAGTAACTGAAAAGATTCCCAGGCACGAGCAATGATTTTTGTTGCAATGATTTCCCAAGGTCGTTGCAACTAAAAGATTCTAAAACATAGAATGTAGTCACCTTCGAACTAGATGCATCCCCCTGCGAATGATGACTGTGGTCCCAAATGGAAGTAGAAAAATTCCCATGTAGACATGCGTCGCTTACCCATAGATTTGGCTAGGACACGTGGCAATAGGACAGGCTTGTTGCTCATTCCTCCCTTCTTTGCAATGAAAATCCCTACGAAGAAGGCATGTGGAGAAGTTTTTGTATCAAGCACTGACTATGAGGTCCGCCAAAAGGTGCCCATGAAATGATGCTACGTGGCACGCGAGTGGAGCTCGGTAGAGAAGCAAAGGGGAGCGGGCCCTCAAAGGCTCGTGCAACTGACAAGTGGAGGCATGGCGGGGCTCAATAAAGAAGCAAGGGAGGAAATCTTTGAAAGGAACACACAACAAACAAGTGGAGAAAGCGGGCAAACCTCTTCAAAAAAGGGCCTGGAGATATACAAATACATGAGGTGTAGGTTGAGACTCATCAAAATAATAACATTAACCTGAAGGGAGCTCTAGGGATTTTCAATCCACAACTTTTGGCGACTATCAGGGGTGTTTCGCCTGTTGAATGGGAACCCAAAATTTCTAGTTCAAAGACTACAGCCTTATCCATTAGGCAACAGAGTTAGAGCCTTGAGAGAGCATTCTATAGAGGCAGTCCGTCAGCTTCAGATGGTGTCAATATGGCGTGCATATTATCTTGTGCCTCATGTAGATCAATTACTTCTTTGAAAGGCAACTTCATGGAGATCCTAGTGTCGGGCTCAAGCTAAAAGAGAATCTACGCTATCTAATCAATGACGCCTTTAATGTCTTCACCAATGGGGAGTTGATTGAAATTTTAGAAAGCAGAGATAACTCGCTACTTTTCCTCAATATTTATTGCTATGCACTCCATTGTGGCCACTAAATCATTAGAGAGTGTAGACATAGAAAATGTACTAATTGACATTGCACATATGATCCTGACCACTAATACCATTTAATCATAAATCATCCCCCGGTCTAACCATTTAATTGAATACCTTTATTTGATTAAATTCATCAATGTTCCTTTCTTAATTAAATAAATCATTTATCTGATTAAGTCATCCTTTCTTGTTAATTAAATCAATCAATTTGATCTAATTATCCCTATTTAATTAAATAATCAATTTTATTTGATTAAATCTCTAAAGTCCATCTATTAAATTAAAAAAATGAAAACCTTATTTAGTTTAAATCTAACTTCGTCTCCTTGGTTAAATAAAATAAAAATATTTATTTAATTAATTTTGAAATCATATTCTTCTCATATTGTATTTAAATCAATCTATAAATATAAATCAATATGTCACATCATTTTGACCTCTCATTAAATTAATTAACCTTGATTAATTTAATCCTAATCCATGTCTCATCCTCTAGCTTTTGCAACTTGCACACGAAAATAGATTTAATTCATTTACTAAATCTCTATTTTCTCTCAAAAGGCATAATAAAAGAATATTCCTCAATTTTGAATTCAAAATCCAAGTGGACTTTGTCCTTCCAACAAGGTATTTACTCCACCTAAAAAGTCATTTTTCCTTGAGCCAAGTGGCATTCAATGCATTTTCTTTCCCTCTTACATGTCATTTCAACAATTTCAAATTTCAAATATATGCATTTATTGACACATTCTTCAAAACTTGCACATCCTTCATCCATTCATATGTTGACAAGTGGCATCTTGCTATTTGTTGATTCTTAGTCCCACATTGCCCCATTTTGGACATTTCTTCAACTTTATATTCTATAAATAAGAGGCTTTATTCCTCATTTGATCATCCACAACTTGAGTAAACTTACTATACTCAAATTCATAACAATTTTCATCCAATTTCATCCAATCTTAGCTAGGTTATGCAAATTTTTATCTTGGAGCACTTTGGAGGTCTTCATCAAGTGGATCACTCTTCATCACATCATTGGAGTTTGGAAAGGGCCAATTTTCACATCAAATTGGCACCAACTCCCTCAAGAGATTAAGAGTTTGCTTTGTTTTAGAATAGGATTTGATATCCTTGTTTTAAGTGTGTTGTGTTCTTCATTTTATTCCTTTTCTTTTGCATTCAAATGTATTTCTTGAGGAATCTCTATTCTAACTTGCATTTTATCTTATTAATGTGTTCATTTGTTGTGTTCTTGCAGGTATAGGATATTGGTTCACATTTTGGCGCTAGAAGGAGGGTCTACCAAAAGATCAAATCACTTTTTTTTGAGATTTTTTTTTGTGTGTTTTTGTGTGTTTATAGAAAACTCCATCACTAGAAGCTCAACGTCACTATTAAGCACTGCTGAGAACTCATTGTCGCCATATCGCACTGCTGCAAATTTCAAACCGTGATGCTCCATACTTCCCGCCCAAAATTCAAATTTTGAAACAACACCGTTGAATCTTTCCGGCTCATTGGAATCTTTTCAAAATCCAAATTGCACCACTGACCAAAATAGCGACACCTTCATGCTCACTAGTCTGGCTAAAGAGCGACACTGATTGGTAAGCGACGCTATATAGCACCGCTAGTGTTTTCAAATTGCAATGCCTTCGTGGATTGCACCGCTAGAGGGAAGTAGAAAGTGAAAATTTATTTATCACACATGCCTTTTATCAAAATCTGGTTATTTGGTTTGTTTTCTACTTTCTTGACCTCTATTTTTGTAGAACCTAACTGATTTTCTTGTAGGTTGGATTGATCAAAGGTGAAGAGGAAAAGAAGCATGATGACCTCATTTCATGATACCAAGTGTTTTTAAACACTCTAGTGTTTTTTCAACACTCTTAGAGGATTGACTATTCCTCTTAAGGAAAAATTTGTTATCTTTCATGCATAGGACTCACTAGTTTCATTTTGGGCTCTAAAAATAACTTTTTTAAATTCTTATTACAAAAGGAGCTTAAAATGAACTTTAGGACACAAAATCACTAGATTTTGTTTGGGGCTGATAATTGAACAAGGAAAATTCTCACACTTCATTTGGTGCTATAAAAAGGAGTCATTATTGCTTTGTTGGATTAAAAAGAACATGTGCTACTTTGTTTTCGTGATTGCTTACTCAAATTAACACCATTGAAAAGACGTATGCGCTTCTCTCGCACCTCATGGCGATCTTGAGAATCAAAAGTCTTTTTGGTGGTCTTAGGTTGGGATAAAGTAATTTCCTCCACACTTCATTTTGGAAACTAAAATTGAACAAAATATCTTGCGAGTGTGAGCCAAACCTATCGTTTGTATTCTCTCTTTGTTTCTCAACAAAGATCAATCGAGTTACAAATATGTTTGCTCACTATTGTTTATCTTAGAGGGCCTACCTTGGGGAAAAAGTACTCACCCAAGGGAACGACTCAACCGGTAACACTCTAAAACCAACAGTATTTCCAGTCAGGTTATAAAAGTGGGTACCAGAACAAAGACCAGTATCACGTGGTTGGCTCTGACGAGAAGGGAAGCAATGATCTCTTGCCACATTGGGTCAACTCCTACGAATGAAAAGTCTGAATTAAGACCCTTGTTGTAGAAAGGCCAAAATACCTATCTATTTATTGGTGCAAGAACGGTCATTCTGAAGCCGCCCCACACTTTTACGATCTTTAGTAGAAATGGAAAGCATGCCATGGGAGTTTCATGGGTGTTGATGCTTGGCTGCCCCATATGAGTGAGTGTCATGGAGGGGAGCTAGTGGGGTCAAGCATCTAACCATTAACTAAAGATAAGCGTAGTTGGACTTGTCCAAGTGGGGACTCAACAAATATAGTCTTTCATATCCGTAAGGTTGTGCTTGTTCTTGGGTACAAAACACTTTGCTTGTTCGAAAACATTTGGAAACAAACATTTAACATCATCATCAAAATTTCAAACCCTTTAGTAGGCAAATACAATTGACCAAATTCATGTGTTATTGCTTGCCCTTAGGATTTTATCATTAAAGGTTTCTAAGCACTTGAATTTACATCTCAATTTTCCTACTAAAGTTAAACAATAGGTAACCCTTGCCTTGATTTCACCAAAATTCCACATAACATACTTTGTGGGATTCAAAGAAATTGGGACATTGGACATCTAGTTTGAAAATCTAATCAAAAAAGTGTTTGTGGTAAAACAAAATCACTAAGCAAAGATAACAAAATTGGCTCTCACACATGTGTGTGTTCCTCATGATTTCCAAGAAAGTTAAAATCCCAAAACAAAAGTCTTTGAGCAAAAGTTCAAAATTTAGGAGTCACACTCGAAAGGTCATCAAGAAATGCATTAGGAAGTGAAATCAAAAGCAACATATCAAAATAAGCAAAAAATTCACAAGGTTCTATAGACTCATTCCTTTGAACAATCCAGAAATGTATGCTCAGTTTGAACCACTTCTTGGTTAAGAGGTCCTTAGAATTATTGTATTTTCTTCAATACCGAGGTCTACTAAACAAGTTTCTTTTTAGGTACATTCTAGGATCAAAATCAAACCTTTTCATTCATCCTTGAACATCAAACCAAAATCACCTCACCATCATCTTTTGAAAAAATCTTGAAATTATCCTCCATGCTAGGCTTTTTGGCAAAAATAAAAATCATCGAAACCTTGAAATCTTTGAATCAAAAACATCAAATCATCTTTGGCTAGGTATGTGTAGATGCATCCTTTTGCATATGCTTAGTCAAATTATCAAACCATCTTGTTTAGCTAGGTATATGTAGATGCATCCTTCTTCATATGCTTGGTTAAATTATCATCTCGTTTGAATAGGTGTGGGTAGATGCATCCTTCTCCCTACACATATTCAAATTATCATCCTTTGAGAAAATCTACCCCTTAGACAATCATCCAACATCTTAGGGTCTATTTTTTCATAAATCCAAAAACAAAGCAAACCCAAAATCAAATCAAAGTCAATTCAAAATTGAAAAACAAATCCAAAAAGTCCTAAAAAGTCTAGCATCCCCTCAAGATTTCTCAAAAGTTCAAAAATCCACATCATCCATCTTTTACATCATCCTCATCATATTACCTTTGATCCTTGAAAATCATCCTAAATTTTCTCTTTTGTACCTAAAGTTAGATCAATCCAAAGAATTAGAGATTCACCTCCCATATTCGTCAAAATTGATCCCTATTTTATGGTGCAAACTAGATCTCAACACAAGAGGAACATGGAATCCAACAAAGAAACATCCACTACATGTGACCCAAGTCAAACAAATTTTGAAACAAATCTCGTTGAATCAAGTAATCCTCTAATCAACTTTCCTTCATCATCACAAAATCCTCAAGAGGAAGTAGAGGATCTTACCAATAATCCCTTTGGAATGTCACACAAGGAAATCACTGAAATGATTCAAAATCCAAAGAACCATAAGATTATCAATATCATGATGAGACTCAACCCTTCACTATACATGCTCGAATTAGCAAAACAAGGGGCTAAACTACCTTTTTATTTTGATGTGAGCTCTATAGTGGAACCATCCTTAGAGGTCATGCCTCCAATTTCATCCACACTCCCCATCTCATCTACACCCCCATCCCAAAGTATCACTCAAAACATCCTGCAAATCACATCATCCATTACTCCAACTCAACCTAATGTTAACAAGGGAAGCACATTTCTTAATGCCTTACAAACACACCCCCTTGTCAATAATCAAAACTTGGATGCAAACACCATTTTGGGGAAAACAGTACCCCAAAATCCATTATATACATATTTCCCTCTCAATTTCCATGATCCCAATGATCCATCATCATCATCCTTTCGTGCAACACCCCAAACCTCTCTTCCTATAACCTCGCAAGGAGAGGGTGACATGTTTAGACCAGGGGGCATTTTTGACACTACACCATTTCCTCAAGAGATCACATCCCTCATGTTTACACCACTTCCACCATTGCCATCATCATCCACACCACTTCTTGGCTTAGGGATTCCCCCTTTACCAAATATCAATCAAAATCAAACCAACATCCTAAACATCAATAAAAGCATCACGTCAAACTCTCAAAACTTGTCATCGATATCACAACAATAGATGGAAAATACCCCAATAACACATACCACCACCATCACATCATCAACCACCCCCCTAACATCTCAAAACACGGTCTCTCAAGGACCAACCACATCGATCCCACCATCTACCAATCAAACCCCAATCATCAATATGACAACGCCTCTCACCACCACAACAAGCACCATTCTGAATCCACCACCACCACCAAGCTCCAATACATCAAGCCAATACAGTATTGCACTACAAGCCGCTCAACAACCTGCATATAAAAAGGCATTCCTGCAAGTACAAAAATAACAAGCCATGCAACTAGCTACTCAGCAAGCAGCTCAAGCAGCACAAGTTGCTCAAGTTTCCCAAGCTGCATTACAAGCACAATAGGTTGACCAAGCCCAAATCTTATTGCAACAACAACAACAAGTTGTATAAGCTCAGGCTCAAGCTCAGGCACAAGCTCAAGCCACACAAGCACAAGCTCAAGCTCAGGCACAATCTCAAGCACACACTCAAGCTCAAGCCCAATATCAAGTGCAACAAGCACAAGCACAAGCGTAGTATCTTGAACAACAACAAGAAGCACAACATCAGGCACATTAGAAAGTGCTAAAACAATATCAAGAATAGTAGGAAGCAGCCCAATTAGTAGTTCAACAACAAGCGTTGTTGGCACAACAACAATAGCAGGCTCAACAACAACCAATCCTTGCATAGCAGCAACAAGACCAACAACAAGTGTTGTTGATACAGCAGCAAGTACAAGCATCAATGGCTCAACAAAATGTGCAAATACCACCAATCAATACATCAACCAATCCACCCATCCCATCAACAAGTGAACCACCTCATAACACTTTCATCCCACCCCTTGATTTGCAAAATGATGTAGCACAAATCAAATTACTCTCACAACAAGTGCTCGATCTTCAATCAGGGTGAACCACGAAAACATCTAGCAGCTTGTGTCCTTATCCGTTTGACAGGAGCCTTGTGATGAAACCATTCCCAAAGGGATTTGAGATCCCCAAGTTTGACAAGTATTGTGGGATGGTAAACCCTAAAGATCGCACAAGGGAATTCTAGGTTCATTGCATGGAAGTTGCATATGACAATACCTATCTGATGCAGTTATTTCCTAGAATGCCATGGAATGGGTCTCTCGCATACCTACAAGCATCAAGACATTCCAAGAAATCATAGACGCATTCATCAAAAACTACGCATGCAATATCGCCATGGATGTCAGTCTAGAGGAACTATCAGCTCTGAAACAAGGTAAGAATGAATCATTTACTTCATTCCTACAATGATGGTAATCCAAGGCCAATTGGAGCAAATGGGTCATGCCCGAGGAACAACAAGTGTGCACTATCATATCCAACCTTGACGGCCTCTTAGCCTTCCACCTCAAATTCCAAGGGATCGCCACGTACGACCAATTGATTTCCAAGGCGCTCAACATCAAACGAGCCCTTATGACACAACCTAGAGGATTAACTTCATATCTCAAACAATAAAATAATCGCCCATCTACAAGCTATAATGAAAAACCTCGCACATGGGCAAGAAACAAAAATGTTACCAACAATGGTGTCATTGATGCCAAAGTTGTCATCAGTGCCCCTCAACAAAACACACCTACATGCACCACAACAAAAAATCCAAAACCATCATCGAAACAACCATCCATTGAACACAACAACACAACAACCAAACAATCAAGCGATCAATAACGTCAACGATCAAAGGGGACTGCCCCTATGAAACAAAAACTTCACCAAGAGGAAGTACACTACCCTTGGGGAACCACTTGAAGTCATCATGAAGAAATTGATAAACAAAAACCTCATCAAGGCTCCCACCTATGAGAACTACCAAGAACCAGATGTAAAACTTTTTTGGTACAACGAAAATCAGCTCTGTGATTTCCACAAAATCAAAGGGCACACCAATAACAGTTGCATGAGGTTAAAAAATCTAGTCCAAGACCTCATTGATCAAAGAATCATAAATGTGGAACAACCAATAGGGAATCAAAATCTCAAAATATACATAAATTCGATGCAACCATAACAATAAAGGGAACAATAACATTGATAAGAGGAAAGGCACCTTCAAGAACGTGAATCATGTGTATGACCATGTCGCATCCTTGGATGACTACTATGCTACCATTACCATCAAAGGAGCCCATGTCGATTATGGAGTCACCACAAGAGGCGACAAAATTACCATTGTAGGATCATCCCAGCCAAATAGAGCACTCGTACCAAACCCCAAATCTGTTCCCAATGGTTACACTGTCCTTGATCAACTAAAAAGAACCCCAACACAAATCTCCATCTTGGAGTTATTACAAATCTCATCTGTCCACAAAAAAATGCCTGAGGAAGCATTGGCTTCATCCACTGTCCCCACAAATCTTGATGCAGAACAATTCCAAGCTATGGTCGAAAACATCATTATCCTTAATCTCCTTACATTCTCTGACCAATATTTTTCCCACTCAACTATCTCATAACTGTGCACTCCATTTAGAGGTCCTAGTGCAAAAAAATAAAGTCAAGTGACTCTTGGTAGATGGAGGTGCAGGCTTGAATATTTATTCCCTCAAGCTCATTAAGAACCTAAAAAATATCAGAGGATTCCATTGAAAAAAGGTAAGGGTATTACAATCAGAGCATATGATGATTAGGAAAGAGTGTCCCAAGGCACAATCCAAATCCCTATTCAAGTAGGACCAGCTATCATGGAAACCACTTGTCAGGTCCTGGATCTTGACTTGCCTTATAACATTCTCCTAGGATGTCCATGGATCCATGCAATGCAAGCAGTAGCATCAACCTTCCATCAATGTGTCAAATTCACATATGAAGGACAAGAGGTCATCATCGATGGAGATCCTGAACCATTCTCCTACTATAAGAACCTTGAGGCAAAATACTACAAAATACCTCAAGTACCTAAAAATAATGAATGTCCATCAACACCGTACATTGATCCAGCTACTCTTGCCACTATTTCTATGACAAATACAACCGCCGTTCCCACCATCCCCACCATCTTTGATATCAAATTCATCATCTAGGACAACAATTGCAGAAACTATATGATTCCCAAAAATGCCTTTGCGGTAGGAGAGTAAGACGTGAATAAGAAATATTGGCCTTGGATGTACCCCTCTGAGTATAACCATATGTGGATGAGGTCCCCCAATTAAAGCAGTCAAGACTCCCCATGAACCAACACCAGCTGAACTTCACTTACCTGTATCCACTGGTCGCGTCTTAGATAATTTCACTTTTGACATAACCAATTTTTGTAGTAGCAGTGAAGATGAGGATCCCATAACCAACGTACCTAGGCTCTTTGAGGACACCACCCTTCTCATGATTAGCACTCTATCCTATGAGTCTAAAAATAAAAACCATGAAATCCGTCTAGTCTACCCACAACTCATCGATTATGACCAATGAGGATCACCAATTCTTGAAACACTAAAAAATGATGAGGCACTCTCAAAATTCATGGGACTATAGGATAATATTCCATGTGGGGATCACAAAGCAATATTCATCATCAAGTTGGATACACATGCATATTATGGGGAAACGATTGAATCCCTTAGTCGCAAAAGCAAAAAACTGATAATAATCTCTAGGTCCTTGAGTGAAAACCACACTATGGCACTCTCTGACCCAAAAAAATTAAAAAGAAAGGACAAATCCAATGGTGAAAACCTCTCTGAGGCACCTGAGGATGGGGGATTCAATCTTCCTTTTAGAGCTCATCAGGAAAAATCAACAGTCCTAGCAAAAAAATGCAATCCAGTTAATCTAGGAACAAAGGAGACCCCACAAATCACATTCTATGCAGAGTCATTACTATCAGAGGAACAAGAGCTCCTAGTAGCCTTCTTAAGAGAAAGACAAGTTAATTTTGCATGGAGCTATGTTGACATGCTAGGGCTCGATCCAAAGATTGTAGTTCATCACTTAGCAGTATATCCTGAAGCAAAGCCTGTCCGACAAAAACTCAGGAAAATGCACCCTCAAATCGCCTTGCTAGTCAAAATGGAACTAAAGAAGCTATTGGATGCAGGATTCATTTGACCAATAGACTATCCAGAATGGGTGTCAAACCTTGTTCCTATCTCAAAACCCGATGGGGGCATCAAAATTTGCACAAATTTTAGGGACTTGAATAAAGCATGTCCAAAAAATGATTTCCCGTTGCCCAACATTGACATGATTGTAGACATGACAACAAGACACGAAATGCTTTCCCTGTTGGATGACTTCTCGAGATACAACCAAATAATGATTGCTAAAGAAGACCAACACAAAACAGCCTTGACTTGTTAATGGGGGACTTACTGCTGGAATATGATGTCATTTTCCTTAAAGAACGCAGGAGAAACATACCAAAGAGCCATGACGTTAATCTTCCATGACATGATCCATAAAATTGTCGAAGATTATGTCGATGAAATACTAGCTAAATCCAAAAAGAGGAAGGATCACATAGCAACCTTGAGTACTATTTTCGACAAGCTAGAGGAATACAAGGTCCAATTAAATCCAAAGAAGTGCATCTTCGACATACAATCAAGAAAGTTGCTAGGATACATAGTGTCAATGAGAGGTATTGAGGTAGACCCTGCTAAGGTAAAATAAATCCTTAAGATGGAGGCACCAAAAACATTGAAACAATTAAGAGGTCTCCAAGGTAGGCTTTAGTCCATCCAAAGATTCATAGCATAGCTAGCAGATAAACATAATCCATATTATCACCTACTTCACAAGGGAGTAGCATACAGGTGGGATGAGAAGTGTGAAAAATCCTTCAATAAGATCAAAGAATATCTACTTACACCACCAGTCCTCATGTGGGACAGAAAGGGTCATCTATTATATCATCAAAACAATGGTTGGGCATGAGTTTAACTACTCATTTATTGAAAAATTATGTCTAGCAATAGTGTTTGCTTCACAAAAATTCAGACATTACATGCTGGCACACAAAATAAAACTCATTGCCAAGATTGATCCCCTCAAGTACTTATTGTGAAAGGCAATACTCATCGGAAGAATGGCCAAATGGGTCATGATATTATCACAGTATGGCATTGAATATGTGGAGCGAAAATTAATCAAAGGTCAAGTCATAGCAGATCAGCTTGCAAAAGCACAAATCTATTTAGAGAATCCACTTATATCAAAGTTTCCAAATAAATCCATCTTCAACCTCAGCATAGCCGACCACTGGAAACTCTACTTTGATGGCTCATACATGCAACATGGATCATGATCCGGTGTCTTCTTTATCACCCCACAAGGGGAATGCATACCTAGATCATATAAATTGGCATTCCCCCACACCAACAACATTCCAGAATACGAGGCTTTAACCAATGGTCTCATAATAGCAATACAGTGGCACATCATGGCCCTCAGAGTATACAGAGACTCCCAGTTGATAATAAATCAAGTGAATGGTGAATACTACACTAAGGATGATAAGTTCACTCCATACAAGAAACTGGTGGAGATTTTTAAAGAATCCTTCATCGAGATCACATTCGAGCAAATTCCTAGAGCAAACAAAAGAGCTATAGATGTCGTGGAAACAATTGGATCCTTACTAGAAATCCCTCGCAACATCCTAAAACATGAATTCTTGATAGAGCAGCTTCTTGTGCTTGCATTTGAGGTACCAGATTTAGAATTTGTGTGTAAAATCGTTGGTCCTGGAGATCCCTAGTACCATGACATTTATACCTACCTATGAATAGGTGTCTTACCTACTGACTTACCCTCAAGCTTAAAAAGAACTTTTATTAAAAAATCCTCTAGGTTTGAACCTTATTATGCTACCTTAATATTGACGAAACCTTGACTGCTTTAACTAAGGTGCATAATGGGATTTGTGGTTCACACTCAAGTGGAATGACCTTGGCCAAGAAACTGGTGAGGATGGGGTATTATTGGCCTACAATGGAAAGAGAAGCACACAACTACGTCAGAAGGTGTCTACAATGTCAACAACATGGGGACCTCATCCATGCTCTAGCTCAAGAGCTCCATCCTATTGTTACACCATGGCCCTTCTCACAGTGGGGGCTTGATCTCATTGGAAAAATCACTCCCACTTTATCTAATGGCCATAAGTTCATCATAACCACCACTGAGTACTTTACCAAGTGGGTCGAAGCCATACCAATGACCTACATAATAGGGAAGCAAATATCAAAGTTCATCCTAAACTATCTCATATGCTGATATGGTGTTCCCCAAGCTATTATCTCAAATAATGGAACACCATTCAAGAATCAAGATGTTTGTGATCTTTGCTAAAAATTCAAAATCCAACATCGCTTCTCCACCCTATATTATCCCCAAGGAAATGGCCAAGCAGAAGCCACAAATAAAACCATTTTAAAGATCCTCAAGAAAACAATCAATGATGCAGGCCATGATTGGCATATGCAACTCAATCCTGCCCTCTGGGCCTATCGAACTAGCATTCGCACACCCATTGGCAACACCCCATTCTCCCTGGTCTACAGATCAAAAGCCATACTACCCATTGAGATCGAGCTCCCGTCACTAAGAATATCACTGCAAAACCTCATCATAGATGAAGAATACCGAGTATCAAAAATGAATGAGCTAGAGCTACTGGATGAGTGGCGTATAGATGCTTTAAATCATTTTCAAGTCTATTAGAACAAACTCAAGAGGATCTATAACAAGAAAATTAGAAGCAAGACTTTCCAAGTTGGAGAACTGGTACTAAAGGAGAATCAAAAGAACGTCTTAAATCCAAACAACAAAGGAAATTTGAACTCAACTGGTTGGGACCATTTGTTATCACAAGAAGCTATAAGTCAAGGGCATATTAGTTATCAACACTGGAAGGTGAACCTCTGCAGGAGCCCATGAACAACTCTCATCTCAAAAAGTTTTATGCCTAATCTTGCAAGGTATAGAACCAAAAAATTAGAAAATGTCCTAAAAAAATGGTTACCCTAATGAAAACATGGCAAACAGGTGTCTTGGTGACAACAAAAAAATCAAAAAAGCAAAAAATCCAAAAAAAATAATAAAAAAAGGATAAAAAACAATAAAGATAAAAAATCGTCCTCTAGTGAAAATCACTTCGGTGGTGCTTTGGACAAGTACTTTGGTGAAAACCTAGCAAATAGGCACATTTTTGTAAATAAGCACTTTCCATCCACTAGGATCTTCAGACTCATTCAGCATCATCCATCTATTACACTTTCATCATCCATCACATTCAAATCTCCATCCATCACCCATCCATTGAACATTCACATCATAGCTTGGTCATGTGTTTGTGTCATGATCCCTCCTAGTACTACTCGACCCATTCCCAAGGTCAGTTTGTCCTGCCTTTATCAGAGTAGTTTATTGCATCATGCTGGGGGCATGTTCTCATCGAATTGGATTCATGTATATTCTTGAAGTCCTAAAATTAGAAAACACAAAAACATCATAAAGTCAGAAAAAACTAAAAACATTCATATCATATCAAAATCCAAAAATAGGTCAAAAAGTCAATCAAAAAGTTTTAAAAAAAAGTCGTTAGTCGAACTACGACTCTTTGAGCCTTGAACGTAGGCAAGGTTGATCTTTGATCATCCTCCAAGACACTTAGTTCAGTCCTTTAGGGGTCTGTCATAATAAACTGACATTTCATCATGTATATCTTCATCTGTAAAGTTGTCAATTTACCATTCAAACTACGTGGTCTCTATGTGTATAACGTAGGCAAGGCTAATCTGTTGATCAGCCCCTGAGGCCCCTAGGATAGGTCTTTAGGTTAGTCTCTTGGTCAAAATCTCATTAAACTACAAAACATTGGAAAATTTGAAAATCAAAACATTTGAAAAATCCCAAAAAATACCAAAAATAGCCTCAAAAACATTTCAAAACATCAAAAACATTCAAATATTTGAAAAAATCCATCTGTCTCATCTCGTTTTCACCCGCAATAAATGATGCTCATAATAAAAGATCGTCATCCCCAACCTTTGGTAAAATAGTTAGAAATAAGTCTAGTAGGTTAAAAAGTGAAAACTCAAAACATCAAAATCTCAAAATCTAGGTTAGTACATAAGCAAGTTGGTCAAATCTTTGTGTCAATAGCCTATCATCCAATTGGTCCCATATTAGATCATCTAATATCTTCATGTTCTAGGATGCATCCTTCCTACAATGGACATCAACATCAGAAATCACCATAGTTTAGTCTTGGCTAGTGGTATTGAAGAACATCAACTTGTTTGTTTACTGTATCTTTGTCTTTTGATTTATCTTATTATGCTCATTCCAACGACCTCTCAATGATTTCCCCAACGAAGGGATTTAGAGAGATAGGAATGGGGCAATGATCATTATATTTTTATCTGTTGCGCTTGTTGGACTTTCTTGTAATATAACTTGGTGCATACTTGTTTTATTTAGGTATGTACAGAGGGTGTTCTAGATATCTTGTTGACCACATAGGAAGGCTTACCTTCCTATATTTTGGTCTAAGATGTGTGAAGTACCTATAATGCATCCTAGTAAGGTTTCTGTATGTCAGGTGTGAACAAGGATACTCCTATATGATTGTCAATTCAAAGTCCATCACACTAGATACAATGTTATCCTGGTTCTTAATACCTTGATGCATCGTATTTATGTGTGTTATCAAACATAAGATAATTGGCCCTTTGAAAATCCTGACTCCACGACAAATATTCACTATCATCATCATCTCGTGTCTTGTTGGAACCTCATCTTTCTTCCATTTCTTCTTGCTTTTCACACTAACAAGATACTATGACAATTAATCACCACCATCATTAATCCTGCATCCACAAATCGTCAACACAATGCAAATCATATAGAAAATTTGATCATCTCATATGCATATAAGATATATTTTTTATTCTAAGCATTTCATAATCATAACATCACATACACATTTGCTTATAACCATCTCTTACATAATTACAGAAAACATAAATAACCCATCACACCATCCATGGCATAATCATATAACCACCATCGCATCACATAAATAGGTCAGGTATTTGCATCCATTTTCATAAAGCATACATCATCATAAATATGCATATCATCCATCATCCATCCATATCATAATAGAACATCTTATAGATCACCACTTTGCAATCATTTTCCATAAAAATTTCATAAATCATCCCATATCATTATAAGCATCTAGTGCAAAATTAAATGAAGCATAACAGGTACATAAGCATTATAAACAACCCATTGCATTAAGTGCATACATCCATTCATAATCATATAAAACATCTCATAAAAGCATTCACTATGCCATCACATATATACATCATAAGGTCATTACTCATATCATTTTGCATATGCATCATAAATCATCATCTCCATACCATTTATCAGAACATATCATTTAATCACATCACATCATTATATAACATCATCATAAGTACATATCATAGATGGAAAATCACATACATTCATCATTGCATAGCCGCATATCATGATTACTGCATTCACATCATCATCACCATCATAATAGAAAAAGATATCGAAAAAGATATCATTTCATAAATCATCACATTTGCATCAACATACATAAATCATCATATAGATTGCACCATCATAAAAGCATATATAAATAGGTACTACAAGAGAAATATACCATTATAAAATCCACCCATATCACATATCATATAAATCCATTATATCCATAATCGTCACAAATGCATATCATATGTCATAATTCATTAGAGGCATAATATAGATCTGTTAGTCACATAACCATCACATAACGCATACACCAACATAAAGAAATACATCCATATATAGTATATCCATCACATAATACCATAACATTATTGCATTGCATATAGAAATAGAACCATCCATAAATGCATAATAAATAAATGGTACACGACACATCACATAAACATCATCATCTCATATATATCATCAAGTAACTATCATAGTAAAAAATAATAATCGGATCACTATTCATGTGTGTATGTCAATGAGTACAAAAAGGCCCAATGGGATATCAAAAATGATCCCATATGGCATGAAAGAATAATATCTCAATCAAAAAAGAGGTCTAACCCTTCTATATGTTGCCCTCGCCTCTATCACTGTGACCCTCTACCAGTTTGTGGCTGGTCTGCTATGAATAATCTGGGGCCCAGGCTACTCTAGGTATGGCCTGATGGTAAAGCAATCGATAGTAAACCACCTCTTGGATGGACTCCCTATATAAGCGAAGAGGCACTGTGTCATGAGAGGAGGAAGCTGCCATACTCTCTAGTTGTTGTCTACGGCCCATCTTTGTAGCCACCTGTAACTCTGCGACTTGCCTTTATAAAATTGCTTGATCTCTCTTCGCATGGGTTTGGTCCCTCTTTGTTGTCAAGTCCTGGACCTAGGCCTGCAACTATAATATCAACTCGTCCCTCATATCCAACTGATCCACTAGTTGTACTGGCAGAGGCTACATGTGAGGCTGGTTGTCACCCCCGCCTTGTGGTGGTGTGGCAGCTCGATCCTAGTGCTCTTCATGTCTACCCTCCAGCCCCTGATCTCAATCCTACAGGTGTACATCAGCATGAGGTTGATCTATCTGAACCTATGTTGGTTGGACTTGTGCTGGAGGATCGTCGCCTCCTCATCCTCGACCTGCCCCCTCCCCCTGGCTCTCCATCGAACAAAGGGTGCACCTAGAACTATCAAATGTAGAGGCAGTCGAAACTAATCTCTGTACGCCTGAGTTACTCCTGGATCTATGACCCCCTAATCATATGCCCATTGCCAGGCCACCAACTACCTGAAACTATCCACTGCCTTAGAGGCAGGAATGTATCACCCCCAAGCATCCTGCGATACTATGCGAGCAAAAATGGCCACGTAGTCATCGTCTGGCCTGTCTTGTACCTCGCCAAACTGGTGTTGAACTCATCCCAGCAAATACCTCTCGATCATAGTGTGCTCCCACCCCTACATGAGTCGGTCCTAGCAGGAAAAGAACAACTTTTGTACATCATTGGCCCATTCGGACCAACCAAGGTATGAGTGCCATGTGAACATTGTCATCTCATCAATGACCCTCCTCCAGTGAGGGATCTTGTGCTCGCCTATGTGTGTGAAGGACACACCACCCTTGTAATGCCAAACCATTGGATCATCGAGTGTGACTAGCACTGGAACAACCCACGGCCCAAGAATAGAGATATGCTCTCATGCCCACACATGAAGGAGCATGACACCTGCACCAAGTGCCCTGCCATCCAAATATGCATACTCATGTAAATCCCTATAAAGGGAGGCAAGAAGAATAGGACCCCATGCAAAACAGACAGGCCTGTCACAAACCATATGCTCCTAGTAAATCCCCTAGCCAGGACTGAACTACCGGTCTCGTCGATCCGGAACGACAAGACCTAAAATGATGGAAATAATCACTAGTTGAAAGGGCGTCGTGAGCATCTTGTGGTGCTCTAGCTCTATCTAACCCTCATAAAACATGATCTCATCTATGGCCATAACTGCATGGAAAGCATCCGTCCATCATCCATATCATGAATAACTTGCCGACCATGTATCGACAATCTAAGGATGCGCCACATGTCCTCCAAGGTAATGGTGGCCTTACCAGTGGGAAGATGAAAGGATGACGTCTCACTATGCCATCTCTCAGCAAGCTCACACATCATGCCAGATGGGTCCACACAGGTGCTGAGTAGGCAATGTACCATAGCCCCATCTCTCAAAGTTATTCCTACTCCCTGTCAGTTAGATCTCACAAATAGCCGAATATCTCTCGTGATTTGTGCTCATGAGAATAGAGCTCCCTCGCCCCCTCCTACATTAGGAAAGGTCACTGTGTTAAAATCACTAGGAAAATTTATCTCGAGCATTCAAAAAACTAGCCCAATGTTACAAACTGTGAAGGCGTCGCAATTTGAAATTTGCAAGCAATGACATTGGCACCTTCAAATCCCAAACTGCACCGTGGCGGTGCACTTTGCTTAAGTGTCCCAAACCCTAATTCTAAAGTTCGTTGCGGCATCAGAGTTTGAAATCTAGTGCTCCATTTCATGAATGCGTCAAAGTTTGAATTTTATTCCCAAACTCCATTGCTGCAATCCATCTTGTGATGGCAGTCCAATTTAAAAGACCGAGCAGTCTAGATTGAAATTTGAGTGGTGCTATATAGCACTGCTACGAGAGACCTAGTTCTAAATGCAATAAATGAACACGTAAAATAAAAAACAAAGCTCAAGTAAGGATCACATACCGATGCCCCAATGTCAGGAGGTCACTGGTACATTCGTACTTAGTCAGAGATATGCAACGAGAGCTATCGTTGTGCCATTTCGTCAGGGTATCAAGGCTCAAAATCACAAAATCTCTTAAGGATGAATGTGAAAATGAATTGAAAGTGGCCCCTCGAGGCCTATTTAAGCCTGAAAATTAGGGTTTTTTACCCTGTTTAGCCATCCAAAAGAGGTCTATGTCCCCCGAACTCATTTTCATCCATGCGAAGGTCATTTCACACCATTTTTTGGCATTTTACCTCATTTTTTGACCTCCGGGAGCCTTTCTGGACCTGTTGAGCACATTGTCCTCTTTTTTAGCGAGATCGCCCAAAAATTAGAATTTTTGTCTGATCTCTTGAGGGGTAGTATATTACCATAATTTCCTTTGTCGGGGCAGTAGTGAGGCAATTTTTTTATAAAAAAAAATTGGCTTTTGATCGAGACCATTTATTCTTTGAACCAACGCAATGAGTGCATTGCTTCAAAGAGGGGCAAAATGTAGACATAGAAAATGTACTGATTGACATTGCACATATGATCCTAACCACTAACACCTTTTCATCCTAAATCATCCCTTGGTCTAACCATTTAATTGAATACCTTTATTTGATTAAATTCATCATTGTTCCTCTCTTAATTAAATCAATTAGACTGACCTAATTATCCGTATTTAATTAAATAATCAATTTTATTTGATTAAATCTAAATTCCATCCATTAAATTAAATAGGTTAAAATCTTATTTATTTTAAATCTAACTTCATATCCTTGGTTAAATAAAATAAAAAATCTTTATTTAATTAATTTTGAAATCATATTCTTCTCATATTTTATTTAAATCAATCCATAAATATAAATCAATATGTTAAATCATTTTGACCTCTCATTAAATTAATTAACCTTGATTAATTTAATCCTAATCTATGTCCCATCCTCTAGCTTTTGCAACTTGCACATGAAAATAGATTTAATTCATTTATTAAATCTCTATTTTCTCTCAAAAGGCATAATAAAGGAATATTCCTCAAATTTGAATTCAAAATCCAAGTGGACTTTGTCCTTCCAACAAGGTATTTACTCCACCTAAAAAGTCATTTTGCCTTGAGCCAAGTGGCATTCAATGCATTTTCTTTCCCTCTTACATGTCATTTCAACAATTTCAAATTTCAAATATATGCATTTATTGACACATTCTTCAAAACTTGCACATCTTTCATCCATTCACATGTTGACAAGTGGCATCTTGCCATTTTTTGATTCTTAGTTCCACATTGCTCCATTTTGGACATCTCTTCAACTTGATATTCTATAAATAAGAGGCTTTATTCCTCATTTGATCATCCACAACTTGAGTAAACTTACTATACTCAAATTCATAGCAATTTTCATCCAACTTCATCCAACCTTAGCTAGGTTATGTAGATTTTTTTATCTTGGAGCACATTGGAGGTCTTCATCAAGTGGATCACTCTTCATCACATCATTGGAGTTTGGAAAGGGCCAATTTTCACATCAAATTGGCACCAACTCCCTCAAGAGATTAAGAGTTTTCTTTGTTTTAGAATAGGATTTGACATCCTGCACCAACTCTTTAATTTTCTTATTTGCTGCGAAGAGTTGTCCCTACAGAGTTTCTAAATCGACGTCTTTTCTTTGCAATAGTTCCTCAACTAGGCTCTGGGTTCCAGATTCCTTTTCCAAGGAAAGCTTTACTTCCTAGAACTCCTTTTCGCGTTGAGCTTGTTTACCCTGGAGCTCCTGATCCTTTTGTTGCATTTCTTGCTCCATTTGAACTTGTTATTGCCTGTGCTCTTCGATTTTTTGTTTCATTTCTCCCTCTGCATGATCCAATCGGTCTTGTAATTCTTGGTTCTTCTTTTGTATTCCAATGACTAGTTATGGATCTAGGAATTGGAACTTTGCAAGTTTCACCCAGATTTTGGCACTTTCTGCCTATGCTTGTTGAGATATTTGTGTAATTTTGGCTTCCCTTGCCTTTTCTTTATTTAGTAAGACCTCCATCCTTTCCTTTACATTCTTGAGCTAGTCTTCCTTCTTCTTCAGTTGGTGATTATACTTGAGGAATTCATTAGTCATGACTCGTTGGGTTTCCTCCATCAGCTCAATTTTGTCCTGTGGTTGGGCTACGTGCAAATCAATTCCCACAATATAAATTGTGTAATCATCGGGTTGCATCTCGCCTTGCGGTTTGGTGGTGTTTGGATGCATGGTTGAAAAAATGCAACGACCCCTAGACTTCATTGAAAATGGTTTGCACACATGGCTCGGTAGGCTTCGTTGCATCTTTTTCTTCTCTTCTAGACCTTGATAGTTCATGTTGCTTTTGTTCTATTGCCTTACTCATAAATTCTGCTGGTGATTTAATCATCTCACCAACGAAGGGCACATCGAGAGGAAGAGTAAAAGGAAAAGAGAGAGTTGTGGTCCTGGATGATGTCTTCTTCGGTAGAGAGATTGTTATTAGGGAGAATAGGGGAATGTTATACCAAGGCCTAGTTTGGGAGGTGGAAAAAGGACTCATGGGAAGTGGTGGCGATATTGAAGATGCAGAGGATACCAACTAATGGGAAAAATGAGTCAGATTCAATGTAGTGGGAGTAAAATAAGTAGCAATGGTGGTTCAAGATTAGGTTATGACAATAAGTGGAATAGACCACGGGAGAGTAAAGGCTGCTTGTCTAATTTGGAAGAATTGAGAGAAACCTCTCGCGGGCATGGAACCAGAAAAAGAAATGCCAAAACTTGAAGTAATGGGAGGCACAAATACTATAGAGGTAACCAAAGATTGTGAAGTGAGAAGAGAGGGAGAGAAAGATACTTGAGTTGCAGAGGACTCCAATCCCTGGCTCGTTGCAGGTTCCTGTGAGCCTCCTTTAGAAGTTACATCTGTACGCGACCTCTTATTGGGTGGAGAATTGTCCACCTCTATGACCTTTGAAGGTTTTTGGGCTACTCTGAATCTTTTTTTAGCCCATGTGTGTGGTTGTGAAGCCTTTGACTACAATGTAGTCACCCGCATTCTCAGTGGAGCTTTGTCGAGTTGCTCCGTCGCTTTTCCAATTTTTTGCACTGGGGCCTTTTTCACCTCCTTTCCCTTCACTATATATGTGTTAGCTTCCTTTGGATCTATATCCTCATCATCACTTGTATCAGTATCTTCATTCCCTTTGTTCCATAGATCATCAAATCTTTCACCCTTTTCTATCTCTTGGAACGGGGCATTAAGGCATTTGGTCTCCTGATGATAAATCTAGAAGTCCACAATTTTTTCCTCACTCTGCTACCAATGCTTGACCAATTCATTGCAAAGGGTGGCCCCCATTTGATGCTTCTCATTGGCTTTCTCCAAAGGAAAATATAAAGAGATTCATGGTAGCCTCTGATCTTCAGTAGGAACATAGGCCAGGCCCACAAATAGATCATCCTATTCTAATTGTGGATTCCACAAAACTTCTCAGTAAGGTCGGGAGCTATGAGTCACCTTAATGTTCATGTCCGCTAAGTCATTATCAGTGTTATATTGCCACTTGTCACAAATTAATAGTAGCCCCAGATGAGCCAAATTTGCTTCTAGTAGACCATGTGTCTGCTTCTTTACCATTGTCACCATTTTGAAGCTCAAAGGGCAAAAGAAAAAACCTTTCTTCTTCTTTCCTTCACAAAAGTTGTTGTTGATAATTGACAGTTGTTGAAACACCTTGAGGGAAAACACCTTATTTTTGATGCATACCAAGAGTCAAAATGGCTCCTCAATAAAGCCATGCAGTCTAATGATGTGAAATCCTCCCCCAGAAACCAATCGCAAGGAGGACGGAAACTCTGTATTTACCCTATTTTCCCAATGAAAAGCCAATAAAGCTTTCCATCCTCACTAAAATCTTGCAAAATTGGAGTCAAGAAACACTTCAAAAATTCATAGTAATCATAAGTTGTAGAAAGGAGGGGAGTCCACATAAAAACTAGCCTTCTTACTCCATTTTCATCAAAAATAGCCAAGCCCATACGGTTTCTAAAGAATTCAGGGTTTTGGTGCAAAAACATGTGAGCAAGGAGAGAAGAAAACCTGAACTTATGTTGTGTGTTGTATTCCTTGATTTGGTTCAGCATTTCCCAGATAATGACTTCCGCGAAGTCATTCTAGAATAAAGAATGTTGTTGTCTCAACTGAAAACCCAGACCCATTTGAAACTCTTCCACATACCTGTCATTGTCCATGCTACAAACAAAATTCATCATAGAGAAGGCCTCCTCCAAGTCCGAGTTAAAAGCATTGTGTGCAAATAGAATCTATTGCGGCTTTGCTAAATCTTCTTTAGGCCTTTGGGTTTCTCGATTATAAAAGTCCAGGCAAGATCTCTAGTCTTCCATAACTCTTCTACTTTTTTTGGAGTAAACGTCTCCATCCTTTTTGCTCTAGAGCCCCTTTCAGTAGGGATGCATAACATATACCTTATAGCCTTCCCGCTAACCACAAACCTCAGTTCCCAGCCTTCAATGGCATCAATATCTGGGTTAAAATGTTGAATGCACTCATGAACTAGTTCCAGGCAGTAATGCACAAAAGGACCCATATACTGTGGGAGACTGCAGAACCATAGCTTGTATGCCAAATATTGTTGGCTAGCATCCTATTTCATTCTCTCATAGGCTACTTCCCTAAGACTCTTAGGGTTGGTTTTAAGGATAGGGTCATGAATTTTATCCCATTCTTCTGTTATTAGGGTGTGGTTCCTATGAGCTTTCTTGTCCATGTTTTATGTGCAGATCCACTTTGGCTTCTCTGGTATCCCAAGAAAATCATAAGAGACATCATTGAAAATATTGGCCATTGGTGCCGCATGCATGGCATCAAATAAGCTTTGTGTCACCTCTCCTTGTGCTTCCATCTAAGAATTTTGGGCCATTTCAAGATTTTGTGGATATTTGCAATGTTCAAATCTTTTGCAAATCACTTGGGTTCTTCAAACAATTCTGCACTCAAAGCTCTTAACAATGAATCAATGAGTGCTAAGTGGACCATTCGATATCATGAGAGATGGGTTCTTGTTGAACCACTACTCATGAAACATGGGTCAATGAGTTTGACTCGAAACTACACAGTTGAATCCTGATAGCAATATCATAATGAATAGTGTACTTAGAAATTTTTCACAGTGATGTTATTTCGCATGCAACACTTAGTCTTTTCTTGACTTGAAGTTGTAGACAACATTGACCTTTTTTCAATAAATCTGGTATGTACCTCCAACTCTCTTGTTCGTGCAAAATGAATTCTTTGCCTTTTGAAAAGATGGTAATTCATAATGACAATTAGTCATTATGCCCTAGGGCACCATTTCCTAGGAAATTGAGTCGGTGATTGAAGGAATACAAAACCTTTCGCATGCTTTGCATTAATAACCTAAAAATAATGATTAGGCCAAAAGCATAATGAGTACACAAAAATATTTGAGTTCATCCTTGGAGAATGAACAATTCCCACAGCGTGACACATCAGCAATTGATTGTGCGAACTATCACTTGGGACTACCACCGGTTTTAGCTAATTAATTACTTCTTAACTTTGAATGCAAAAATTTGTACGCAACAGATGCAACTGGGTGGGATTCTCAAGTTTTCTCTTAGTGGGATTTTTGAGTTGGCTCCTAATGGGATTTTCAAGTTAACACCCGATCAACATCATGCTTATCGCACGCATGTACCTCAACTATTTCTATAAATAGACCCAAAGACAACAACAAAATTGCACTTGGTAATTGGGAATAATTGGAATTTGGTAGTTATAACTAGAGATAGGTGCAATGAATACTCTAATTAGGCTTACTAGCAATAAGTCATAGGTAGCTTTTATAGGTGAAATTTCTAGCAGGCATTTGAAACACATGACAAAGAACAAGCATTCTATGGCAATTATAGCAATGAAGTGGATACTGGGGAGGGCTTGCATAGAATGTGAGGATAAGTATAGGGTAAATATTGACATTTTCTCCCATTTTGTTGCCTATTTGCTTGACATACAGTACCCAAGCCAATGATCCTGCGACTCACCATGGAAATCTTCCCAAAGCGCTACCTCGATGGCCTTAGTGAAGTTGTGACAAATGCAGTCTATGGCCTTGGTCTTCCCACAACGAGTGACCTCTACAAAAAAATTAAAGAAGATGCAATGGTGCCATGGGTGCCATTCCTGAGTGGCTTCCACATTCTAACCATTGGAGAGCACCACTAGAGAGTTACTTGTGCTTGCCACTTCTTGTTGCGTTGCTACAACATGGTGTTGTTCTATGACATAGAGTGGTACACTAATTTCAGAAACCCGGTGTTCCCTCCACTATTTTCCATTGCTATTGTTGATGCTCCTACTGTTGTTAATACTCCTGCTACTATTGATGAGATTGTTCCTGATGTCGTTGATGCTCCTGCTACCCAAGTTTGAAGAATGAACTCCCTTCTTCTATTTTTTGTATATATGTCTTAGAAGGCTTTTAACACATATGCTTGAAAATTCACTTTATATATATATATATATATACTCAAAAAGTATGGCCTAAGATCCATTTTGGAATATAATATCAAACTATATATTACCATATAATGAATATACAACTCTTTTATCAATTTTTGTCTCTTTTGCTTTCTACATTTTGGGCTCCATTTTCTGCTTCTTGCATTATGTGTTTTGTTTTGCTTTTATGATTTCCTTTCTCTGGTTCTTGTATTATGAGCTCCGTTCAAAAAGACCAACAAAACAAAAAAAAACAACCAAGGAAATTTACATAATTACATATTTACATTGGCGAAATGATTAATGAAGCTTAATTGAACAATTTGAGGTGAATTCCGTTAACTGGAATTCCCAATGCTTCTTTTTCCATATTTTCTAATTCAAATGTGTTATGTTGCTTGCATTGAATAATTTGAAAAGGGCCTTCCCACAGACTATCAAATTTTTCATGTAGGTCAGGCTTTGCGGCCCTTTCGTTGAATTTTAGCAATAGGTCTCTGCATTTAAGACCCTAGTTAAAGGTCTTCTTGTCAAACCGCCTTTTAACCACCTATTGGAGGTTAAACATGGCTATCAAGGATTTTTCTCTTTTCTCTTGCACCTCTAGCAACTCAGCCATCTAGACCTCCATGGCTCTGTTCTTTCAAACTCTAGAGACTTGAGCAACTGCAATGTAGGAATTTCCATGGAGACTAGCAATATCACTTCCTTACTCTATACTAGCTCGTACGTCGAATTCTTCTGGACTTGCTTAGGAGTTATCTAGTCTACCCAAAGCGCTATTTGAAGATTCTTATGCCATTCTCGTTGATGCTTTGACCTAATTCTTTTAATGAGAGACTAAATTTTTATTAGTCGAATCAGCCAGACCATTTCCATGCAGGTAGTAGTTTGAGGATGTCTTATGGAATATGCCATGCTTGAGTGCAAATTGGCATACCTTTGAACCCATTAAAGCCTTAGCATTGTCAGAGATGATGGCCTTTGGCATGCCCAACCTTGTTGCTAGTTCTTCGAGAAAGTCCACAATTTCTGCCTCCATCACATTCTTTAGGGGCATGGCCTCGATATATCTGGTAAACTAGTCTATAGCCGTGAGGATCCATTTGTGCCTAGAATTGGAAGTGGGGTTAATCATCCTGATAAAATCAAGGCCCCATTGTGCAAAGGGTTCATCAATCACTATCAGATTGAGAGGCATTGTCAATTTTTTCCATCTTCCTATGAAGAATTGGCATTCCTTGCATCCTTTAACCAGAGAGTGTGAGTCATTGAATAGTGTATGCCAAAAAAATCCAGCACACATAATTTTGATGGCAGTGGTATTTGCAAAGAAATTTCCACCTATGGGACTACTATGAAATATGTCTAATTTTTTTTTGCTTTCTCTATGGTGATGCACCGCAGGAGAACACCATTGAAGTTCCTTTTGAAAAGGATGTTGTGGTATGTGGTGATTGATCAACTATATTGTACACCCAAAATGTATCCTTGTTAGTGTCTAGGGCCAGGTCGGGCCTCGGGTGGGGGTTCGAGGGTGAGCCCCCAAGAAAAAAAAATCCCATTTTTTTCACTCATCACCGAAAAAGGAAAAATCACTGAAAACAAAAAAATTGACTTTGTAAAAACCCTAATTCTGGAAGATTCTAAAATTTTTGTTATAAGCGGTTTGGATGGGGTTTGCCATACGGAATTATTAGCAAGATTGTAATATGTTTTACACTGGATAATAAAATCATTGGATGGCTGAGGTTTTGTGGATGTAGCCCAAATTGGGTGAACAACATTAAATTCTTTGTGTTGTCTTGTTTCTGCTATATTTTTCTGTGTGTTTTATTTCTTTGTTTTATTGATCAAATCTACATTTAACTATTAGATATCTAATTTTCTAACCATAACAAAGGACTCCTATGAGTGTATATTTGCTATTCTGTAATCTATAGAATCTTCTCTTTTGAGAAGGGAGGCCCATCAGATATTTCCCAGTCTGTATAAATCTCATCGTATCCACCAACCAACAACCTTCAGACTTAGATTTGTTCATTAGAACCAACTCGGGTTGTTCCTCCTCAGCTGCTACCTCTTCGTCATGTGCCAAATACTCGCACAATCCTCTTCCCCACATGGTCTTCGTGGGTCTGACCCCAATGTCATATTCAAAGATTTTGGTAATCTAGTTGGCCCTTTTCTCTATGATTTCTCCTTCCATAATATATTTGCGCACATTGGAGTTTGTGACATATACTACCATCTTGTTGCAAGATATGAGGTGTTGAAACTTTTTGATCCCCTTAACAATGGTGAAATGTTCCCTTTTGATGAAGTTATAATTCGTCTCATAATCCTTTAAGGTCCAGGAGTGGAAGGTTATCTAATGTTCTCCCTTTCCTTCATCATCCTTTTGGGTTAGAACAATAGCAATACTCGATTTTCTACTGAACAAATACATTATGAAGTCCTTTGATAGGTCTGGGTTTACTAGAAAAGGAGCTGAAGAAATAGCATTCTTAACCTTCTCAAAGGCTTCTCTAGCCTCTTTTGTCCATTTGAACAATTGATCATTCTTGAGCATTAGGGTAATAGGTCTAATTAATCCTATAAAATCATAAATCATAATAGGTCAAACCTCCTCTTTTACTCGGATCTAGTTGTAACTGGAGAAGTTGTCCAATAGAGAAAACATTTTTGAGCTGGACATTGTTTGCAAGATAGACTCCATGGAGGGAAAGGGGTAGTGGTCCCTCAAGGATGCTCTGTTCATGTCTTGGAAATCAACACACAAGTGGATGTATCCATTCTTTTTCTGGACAGGAACTAGGTTGGACACCCATGTGTTGTGCTGAATTGAGAAGACAATCCAAGATTGAATTAGCTTTGTCAACTCTTGGCCATCAATGCCTCAATCTTCAAATTTATTGGTCTTTGCTTTTGGTGGAAAGGTTTTTCTCCTTTCATCAGTTCTATAGTATGCTAGATGATTTCAGGATCATATCCCTTGACGCCATCATATGACCAGGCCACTACTCCATATTTTTCATAGAAATGGATGAGCCTTTCTTTATCATGTTGCGGGACATCCTTTCTAACCTTGAGCTTCCTTATGTCCCCAACCTGAAGATCCGTATAGTCGCTTTTGTCCACTACAAGCTTCCTCTTGTCATTCCTTGCATCGTCATAATCGAATAGGTTTCCGAGAGTGACCAATCCTTTTAGAAGCTTGTTGGACCTCAACTGAATAATTTTTCCTTCATAGGCCTCAGTAATTTTTTATTGGAGTTGCTCAACGAACTCTTCGGAGTGTTGAATGAATGAGGCGATGTGTTCATCACTTTTGAACACTTTCCAGCTTAGGTCATTATCTAGGATTATAGGTCAGACGATCACTCGCACAAAGTGTATGTTATGAATTAGGTCAGAAATAGGGTCAAATTGAGATCTGATTGGTGCCATGAGATCTACATCTGTATTTTTCTCTCTAGGCACTGTCTGGATAATTAAGGCTTCAAAGCTTTCAATCAGGTCCTAGACTCTATGTCTATAGGATCTCATGTAGACATTCTTGGCTGCAAAGAGCCCTCAGACTTGATTGACTACTAGCTTGGAGCCTCCAAACACCATTACTTGTTTAATGCCCATTCTGCAAGTCTCAGACCTTGCACTAGGCCTTCATATTCAACTTTGTTATTCAAATAGGAAAATTGAAAGCAAAAAGACCTGAGGGTATTTTCATTGGATAGGGACATCAAACATATTCTAGCTCCTGCACCAAGTTTATATCTTGCTCCATCAAAATGTAGTGTCCATATCTCTAAGGCTTGACCACTCTCAAATTCCTTCATAACCTTTAGAATGACTTGATCTTCATCATAGATGACATAGGCTCCCAATCCAATGGTATGATAATTGCTGAAAGGATCAGTGCCTATATATTTTCTCAAGAGGACATCTTCCTGATCAGTCTAGTCTTCGATCACCTTCTCATCCTCTAGTAGCTCAGTACAATACATTTCCTCTTTGGTGATAGAGGTATGAGCAACCTCAAAGTTGATCATGGCTTCATCTGCCACATGTTCTGAATGCAGAGGTTCAAACACTATCTTCATTTTAGATCCATGTTTAGTCCTGAGGATTAAGTGTGACCAATCCAAGGAAATATATCCACCTATCATGGACGTGAATTCCTAGGATAAGCAAAGACTGAACATGAGGGGAATGTCTATGATCACAATATCTTGTGGAATTGTGATACTAGGGCAGGAGAATATAGTCAAGGGGAGGTTCTTAATGACACCTACGGTTTCAACCTTGTTCCCATCAAGTTGCATAACCCCTTTGTTTAAAGGTTCATAGCTAAGTCCTAAGGCTTCAGCTATCTACTTGGGCATGACTGTGGTACTAGCACCATAGTCGATCATAGAATTGTGCAACAACTTCTTACCCACAATGAGAATTGTGCAATCGGTTTATGCTTACCTTTACTTTAAGTAGAAGCTTCGTATCCACTGTTTGTGAGAACTTTAGCCTGAGGCAGAGAATTGATGGCCTTCCCTTTGGAGGGTTGCTCTACTGGCTCCTTGTTGGTATCTTCTAGTAGGACCTTCTGCAGCAATGACTTCTACTCTAGAATAGCTAAGATATCCCAAAGAGATACATTAGTAGAGGATTTCTTTAATTATTCCACCACATTGAATGGTGGAGAATTCAAAGGCTTTTGTTCCTTATCCCTTGTTATAACAATTACCTTTTGCGGTTGAAATTGATCTACAATTGTGGAGGTACTAGGAGTTTGATTGAGGACACTTTTGGGCTGCAAGACGATTGGTTCATATGTGATTCTTCTCTTTGAGCAAGTGTTGTAATATGACTACACATGTGGGGCCTTTGATGTGGAAGCCTCATTTACAAACATCACCTCTTCTTCTTCCATCCATGACAAGAGCGCATGGTCGGGAGCTATATTTGTCTCTTGTTCTCGAGACACTCCTTGCATGTACACAGTGAGTACCGCATTTTCCATTTGCGGAGAGGCATATACATAACCTCCTAAATCTAATGTCATGTCTTGACTGCGTTGTTCCGCCACTCTTTGTTGTAAATTGTTGTGTGAGAAATTTAGAGGCATATGTGCTTCATTGCATGGGAAGAACTAGGGATTGATATCATTAGTGAGATTATTTTTCCCTACTATTAGCTCTCTACTTGAGCTTGGGTGAGCATTCTATAGTGGGGTGCATACTGGAACCGTCTGATTACTTGTTTGAGTCTACGGATTTGTGCGCAAGCCTCCTTGGAAATGATTTTGTTGGTAGGATGATCTTTCACCATCATAATTTTCGTAAGTTGGCTTCAGAGGCATGGACTGGTTCCGCTTGATGGTAGTTATTTCATTTGAGATGTTCTACAACAACTCCTTGGCATTGCTCATCTCATCCTTTGAGGAGTTAGGCATAGAAGTAGCATCTGCAATGAGCTCAAATATGCATACATAGATTGGGGAGGGGCAGACACACTGGTAGATGCTATCTCCTAGGCGGGAGTTGATATCTTGGCAAATATAGGCATAGCAGGTTGAGGCAACAACTTTTTGGCATTGATTAGATTTTTTTTGCCTTGACACTGATATTTTATGCATCTGGTACAATGGTTCATCCAAGAGACTGGATCATCACCGAGATATCAACATTGAGGAACTTTAGATAAAACATGAATGCCAAATTAGTTGGTGGACAGATAGCAACCTGGATCCTCTGCCAATTTGTATGGAACTGAACATTGAATTTGGTCATGGCCTATATGGGGCCCGCTTCATGGTCACCAACTGCTGATATAGCAAAGATAGATCTCCATTATTTGAAAATCTCTTGTAGAAAGGATATTCGAACTCATCCTAGGTATCGATAGTGTTAGCCTCTAGAGTGCGATACCAATCTAACACTCTACCTTTGAAAGAGGCTGTGAGCAACATTAGTGCAACATTTTGGTCAGTAACACCATGCACCGAACACAAATACACCACATCTTGCAGGTGTTCAGATGGTGTTTTTGAGCCTTCTCTAGTAAATTTTGGTACAAATTTTAAAGCAAAGGTTGGGATAGGGGCCCAAACGACAGGTGCTACTGGTGCTATAAGAGGACTTCCAACATCCCATGCCATAAAATTTATGTTAACAATTGACAACATGGTTGATGGAGGGGTCAAGACGTTTACTAGATGGGTTCTTGTTGTTACTATTACCAGCGGTGGCACTAGTAGGCTAGGGTTGTTTGTTGTTTGGGATCTAGTAATAGGCCTATGGCTCATACACCCACTTTAGATATAGATATATTTAAATAGTCCCACTAGGCGTGCCAGAAAAAGAAACTATTGATGCCTAAAAATGTCAAGCAATAGCCTTATGGGAAACTCAGTTAATTGGGGGACCAATTACACTAAACTGAGTGACCTCTGAGTTTTTTAAAGAAGTTGGCTCCTTTTGTATTTGGGGGTTTGGAATAGGAAAGGAAGTAGATATATAAAATAAAGATCTAAACTAAGGTGATGTGCCAAGATGTAGGCATGGGCACGGTAAATCTTCCTTTCAGATGATTTTTAAGGGCCCGTTCAACAATATGCATGTCCGAAAATAACAAAAAGCATATATGAAAAGCCCAAGAAGTCTATTAAATAACATAAAATAACTTCCATACACATCCACTGAAAAGAAGAGTCCAAGACATGGTCTGAATCAAAAAAATCATATTGAAATTATAGAAATTCAACAAATAAATTACTCACTACAATAACAACACAGTATAATGTTTAGTCAACTAACTAAGAAACAGAGAGGTCGAACAAAAATGGCACAGTCTATGAGTATTAATACAATAACCAAAAACAATACAAAGTCCTAGTGTCTTTCCACAATTTTTTGTGTATGTTCCAAACTCATTTTCAAAAAGTTAAAGTAGTATACATAGAAAATCCTCCCTCCGCTTGAGAGCCAATAACTGAAAATATTCCCAAGCATGAGCAATGATGTCCATCATAATGATTTCCCAAGGTCGTTGCAACAAAAAAGATTCTAAAACATAAAATGTAGTCGCCTTCAAACTAGATGCATCCCCCTGTGAATGATGACTATGGTCCCAAATGGAAGCAACAAAATTCCCATGTAGGCAGGTGTCACTCACCCACAGAGTTGGCTAGGACATGTGGCAATAGGACAGGGATTGTTGCTCATTCCTCCCTTCTTTGCAATGAAAATCCCCATGGAGAAGGCACATGGAGAAGTCTTTGTATCAATCGCTGATTGTGGGGTCTGCCAAAAGGTGCAAGCGAAATGATGTTATGTGGCACATCGATGGAGCTCGGTAGAGAAGCAAAGGGGAGTGAGCCCTCAAAGGCCCGCACAATTGACATGTAAAGGCATGGTGGGGCTCGATAAAGAAGCAAGGGAGGAAATTTTTGCAAGGAGCACGTGATAGAAACATGGAGAAAGCACGTGAAGCTCTTCAAAAAAGGGGCCAAAGGTATTCAAATACATGATGAGTGGGTTGAGACTTATCAAAATAATAATATCAACCCGAAGGGAGCTCTAAGGATTTTTAATCCACAAGCTTCACAATCAAATACTCTGAGATGTCTCATCGAATGCTTTTTACCAGACCACACCTCCATGGGTGTCTTACAAACAAACATTGATGTAGGAGATCTATTGATCAAATAACATGTAGTGACTACTACTTCAGCCCAAAATTTTTATTCAAGGCTAGCACCACTCAACATACTCTTAGCCCTCTCCATCAATGCTTTGTTCATCCTCTCTACAACTCCATTTTGTTGTGGAGTGTATGGAATTGTCTTATGTCTCTCAATCTTGTTCTCTTTACAAAACTTGTCAAACTCTACAAAACAAATCTCACCACCATTATCAATTCTCAAACACTTAATTTTTCTACTAGTTTGATTTTCTACCAAGGCTTTAAACTCCTTAAACCAACTAGAGACTTTGGCTTTACTTCTGAGGAAATACACAAATTTCCTACTGTAATCATCTATGAAAGAAACAAAATATACATATTTTGATAATGAAGGAACATTTATTGGACCAAAAACATCTGAATGTACATAGTCCAAAACCCTAGAAGACTTATGAGAATTAGAGTAGAAAGAAACATGGTGTTGTTTTCCATATACGCAATGTTCGCAAAAGTCAAACTCAAGATTACAATCATCAAGGCCTTCAACAAGGCTCTTATTTTTCAGGGTTCTAAGACCCTTCTCGCCAATGTGACCAAGTCATTGGTGCCATAACATTGTCTTCTTTGCAATAAGCTTCATTTCCATAGAATGAACACCCTTAGGTATCCAAAATGTACGACCATCTAATGTAGTTCCAACATGCTTCTTCTCTACACAATTTGATGGTGAGGATGAAGAGTCCAAAGGTCTCTTCTTTGATACATTAAAAGAACTATTGCACAATATAGTGCATGCATCAAGAAGAAATAGAGTACCAGTACAAACTCCCTTAGCCAACACCATAACTCCTCTTTTCATCTTGCATCCTCCACTAGAAAAAACAAATTGCACTCCCAAGTCATTTAGTTTACTTACATAAAGCAGGTTTCATGCCAAACCTAGGATATGAAAGACACCATCAATCCCTTTCACTCTTCCATCAAGAAATTTGATTTTGACTCTTCCACGACCTACAATCTTCATGTGAGAATCATCACCTAGGTACACCTCTCCACCATCAAACTCACCATACTTCAAGAACCAATCTCTATGAGAAGTCATCTGAAAGGATGCACCCGAGTCTATCAACCACACATCATCTGATGCATAGGTTGCCAAGGCTACAATAAATGCTTCTCCATCATCTTGGGATGATTTATCATCTTCAGAATTAGAGAACGAATTGTTTTTCTTCTTCTCCTCCTTCTTGTAATATTTCTGAATGTGACGACTTTCACCACAATTCCAAAAAATTTCCTTGGACTTCTTACCAAGAGACTTTAATCTCCCCCAGAGACTTTGACTTAGATTTCTTGTCTTTCTTTTTGCTTCTCTCTTTTGGTCTGCCATGGATTGCAAGGGCCTCCTTGGCCATCTCAAAATAATTCCTTTGCATCTCCTCATATAGTAATGAGGAAACAACCTTATCCATCTTAAAGGTGGAAGTAGTGCTTCCAATAGCCATTACCAGGTGATCCCAAGAGTCTGACAATGAACACAAAAGGAGCATGCAACAGTCTTGTTCGTCTATTTTGTCTCCAACAAAACCCAGTTGTGCAACCAACATGTTAAAAGAGTTCAGGTGATTTGCGACGGATCCTCCACCTTCCATTTTCAGAGAATACATCTTCTTTCTTAGGAAAAGCTTGTTTACTAGGGATTTAGACTGATAGACATCACCAAGCTTCTTCCACATAGAAGAAAAAGTTCTCTTCATGGACATTCATGAGAATGAAATCAACCAAACAAAGTCTAATAAGACCCTTGGCTTTCCTATCCATGAGATCCCAATCCTCTTGTTTCATGCCTGAAGGTTTGGTTCCAACAATTGCAAGCCATAAGTCTCGGTCTACTAACATGTCTTCCATTTTGAGCTTCCACTACTGAAAATTACCACCATTAAATTTGTCCATCTCAATCTTCCCAGATGTGTCTTCCATCTCTTTCCTACCATAAGGTTATGAGATACACACTTCTGCAAAACTCCCACTGAAATAGAGATTGGCTCAAAAAATCCTTCTACACAACAAAGGAACCAAGGCTGGCTAGGCTTTGATACCAACTGAAAGGAATCTAGGTGAGCAAAAACAACTTCCTACACTAATCTAATCAAAGGAGAGTAACAAAAAATTCTTTTAACACCTTTAATTGTTAGAATAAGAGAACCATATACATAGAATAATGGAAATAGAACAACAAGAATGCATAAAACAATGACACCAAATATACATGGGGAAAACCCTTTTAAGTAAAAAACTACACCCTCCAAAAGCACAGTACTTTCTCTATTACTTCAAATAATGATTACAAGATTTCACCAAGTACAAGCTTCTTCAACAAGTGCTTCAACATGAACACCTGTTCTAGAGTGATATTGGCAGCACTTCGTTACCTGCAAACAAACTATGCATTATACAACTCAAGGCACTCAATAAATAGAGTGATACAAGCTTAAAGAATCATCTAAAAGGTGAGGGGTGTGAAAATCCAAATGGCACAATTTCCAACGCCTTAGACATGCATTTAGAAACAAGTGACATTTTCCCTTACACCCTTGACAAGTATCAAACATGCAAATATTCTTCTTCCAAGCTTGGGTGTCCAAAACATGCTAAAAATAGCTTATGACAGATGCCTTACACATCTTACAACTGTCATAAAATCTATCATAGTTGACAACACTTACAGTTGTAAGAGAATTTGTCATAATTGACTAAAAATAGTTGATTCTCTTACATCCTATCATAACCCAACTTGGGTGCCAACTTTCACCCATGCATTCAAAGATGTCTTATGATGCATCATGGAATTTTTCATATGTCACAGATTCCAAAGTGGGATGCCTATGTCCACTTGGAATGATGATGTGTTATCCAGTCACCTCCAACAGGGATGCCACCCAGTCGGTGGGTCCCAATAAATGACATGACACCATAGGAAATTAAATAATACAAATAAAGACATAAATTACAACAATTAAATCAATGTTAAGACTCTAAGGTTGAGACACCTTAATCCTAACACTAAGAACACTTGTCCTTGTGCTCCCCTTATGCTCTCAACACATTCCAAAAATGTTGGGCACCTAGGAACACTTGTCCTTATGATCCCCTTATTCTCTCAATACATCCCAAATTTATAGCCCTTTTAGGTGCACATGTCCCTAATTTCCCTCATCCTCACAACTACTTAAACTAAATTTGGTAAGTTAATCCTAGCCATGCATATTCTAACTACCTTCATCTCCACCCTTCGTCATCTCCTAGATCCTAGGGAACTCCTCTCAACCATTCTCCACCCTTGATCTCACAATTAGATCTTGGTCATCCATCCCTTTCCCAAAATCTATAAATTCAAGCATTCCATCTTGCATTCTCATCCATTACCATTCAAGCTAGGTACATGCTATCAATTTGGTGATATTCAAGCAAAGAGAGCATCCACGTTCCAATACATCAAGGAGAAAATCATTCAACAATGGAGGTTTATGGTAACTTTTGAGTTTATTGCTTATGTTGTTATTTTGTCTTGATTTCATTATTGGGCTCTATCTAAGGTTTGTAATGGTTTGAAATAAGAATCTTATGTCTTCCATTAATTTCCATTTTAGTTTTTAATCATTGCTTACAACACAATCGAACAATTGTTAGCCTAGGCATAAATACAAAAAAAAAAAAATGTAACTTTCTATTTTAGTATTGAGTAATAGAAGAGAGTGATTTATTTATCTTATACTTTGTGTGATCCTCTCATATGAGAAATGTTAGTGCAACCAAGGAGATCTGTTAAAAAATGATGGTCAAGTCCATCATGAAAGCCTAATCAAAGTTGAGCTCGATGCATAGACTAAAAAAATCACTATCAAGCATCATCCTTGTTTCACCATATTTGCATTTCACTTGCACAAACTCCTTTCACCAAAAGATTTAAAAACACTATCTTGTAAATATATTAAAGAAAGAAAGAAAAAACCAAGGAGGTATTATTGGTAAAATTAAGGATTTCATCACAACAAAGAGGGTATTTTGACCATCTAGTTTATCTCCAATATATCTTTTCCATCTTTGGTGTAGACTAGGAAGCTGCAAAGAAAGGTATGCAACCATATGATTAATTAAATAATAGAAATATTTAGAACAAAATGATGATCAATTAAATAATAGAAATATTTAGAACACAATGTAGAAATGATGTGTATATTTTGCAGTGTAGTGTGAGAAGCAATTTTCCCTAGGAATCCTTTAGAGTAAGGTGGTTGGAAGCAAGGGCTTATGTGTCCACTCTAAAGAGGAAATCTCTATTAATATCAAATATAGTGAATTCCTTACTAGCATTATAGAATTTGATAAAGAGAATAGATAATTTTTAGAATCACATCAAATCAAAGATGCTCGTTGCTATGAAATCAAACATAAAATCACATAATTTGAATTTTATAAAAATAAAATCATACGAGTAACTTCCTAAAAAATCATAAGAATCCATTGATGTCTTCTACCAATATTTTCTCAAGAAAATGAAAATATGTTAGATATCCATTTTGAGCATACATAAAATCTTTAAAAATAGAATAATTACCACAAGAAAATCCATATGTTATCTCCTTTTGATTTCTCTATTGTATAACGATTTAATGAATAGGCTTTGTGTGTGTGTGTGTGTGTGGTGTAATATCCTCTTTTAAATAAATTGGCATGTGAAAGCAAAAACCTATTCCTTTCTCTATTGGTAAGTTAAGATTGGTTGATTTCCCCTTTTTTGTAGATCTATCTTCCTAAGTGTTGAGTGTTTTGGTTGAGCTCCTATTTCTAATCCATTGTTAGAGTTTCAAACTTCTCTTTATCATTATGCATTTCCCTAACTCCTTGATTCCCTACTAGTGACATCTATCATGTAGTATCCCTAACCCTTACCCATATTTTTGCTCATTTCACTTTCCCTAGGTCCCTCTACACAACCTCAAGATGTCATTAATGCAGATTTAATTACACAAGTTCTCTAGAGGTGATCTTCCCACTTACACAAACATTATTAATATTTTATTTAGTGGATTAAGTGGTACTTATAATGTAGGCAATGGAATATGGTGGCATTTCATTTATTGTGGTGGTTGCAGCCCAATGACCCCTAGGGCCATCATGAATCCTAGTTGTTGTTTTGTGTGGGAAATGTTTTGGCCATAGATATTAGTATTATCAAAGTTTAGTCATGTTTTTGAAGGATTTAGTATGTTTATCATCAAAATCCCTAATATCTTCTACTTAGAATATGTGTTGTTCAAAGTGCTAAACCTGAGGACAAAAACTTGTGATATTTAGTGAACTAGGGGATAAAAACAATGTAGTTTATAGACTAACTTATTGACAAAAATCTGAGTGTGAATGAGTGTAGGAACGTGTCAAAGGTGAGACATGGCTGAGGTAGAAGTATCCTAGCCGCTTGGTAAATAATTAGCATGATGGAAACCCGATGCACACACACATTCACTTAGTTGCATCCATCTTGCATTATATGATTATGATTACATTTATGTTCTCTAAATACGCCAATTGTGTGTTATGATTTAATTAATCACTATGTTTATGGTTATTATGCTAGCGAAAATAAACTTAATTGGTGAAATAAAAGTATGTCTTGATCAATTTATTTTCAAAAATTAAATTGATAAGAATAGAAAATAAAAGTTTTTATTTTAATAGATTGCGTAATTAATATTATATATATTAATAATAATATAATATTATTATTTATATATATAAATAAATATATTTATATATAAAACTTATTGTTATATAAATAGTTCAATTAGAATTGCATGATGAATATTAAATTAATTAAATAAATTTTATTAAAATCAAATACAATAAGTTTAAAATTAAAACTTAGATTGCATGAAGAATCATGTGTTTGAAAGATCAATCTAAAATTAGAGAGACACTCAATTGGAGTATAACAATTGCATGAAAATAAAAGAAACCAAAAATATATAAGAAGACAGGAAGGATTACACAAAGGGGGACGATGGGAGATTAGAGAAGGCATTTCTGATAGTGTGTAATTAAAAATACCTCTGGTTTTCATTTTTCTCCAATGGCGAGCATGACAGCTTCTTCAGCCAAAATGCATGTGGCAACATCTCATGCAAGCCTAAACAGGTACACTATTTTTTGTGCACAATTGGGTCTTTGTTAAATCTGTTTTTGGCCCTTGGTTAAATCTACTATTTTCCTTTTGGGTCTTTCTTAAATTTCAAGATTTGGATGTAACCCTTTGGAAGGATCTGTGTAGCCACATATAGGTGTTATTTTTATGAGTCTTATATTTGATGACATTGATTTAGTAGTCTAATAGATGGTTTTTCAATTATAAATTTACTCACTTTTAAAGGTTTTAAAGGTTTTGAATAACAAAAGTCTGATTTATTAGTTGCATGACTGATATTTTACTTGGGTTTTTCCATTGTGTTAAATTTTGGATTCTAAAAGAAAAGTACAATTTAATTTAAGAGATTTATAGCTGAGATTTCTCATTGGCTTTTCCATTGAGATGATTTGTGAAGATTCTAATAGAAAACTGTGGTCTCCACAATTGTCTTTGATTTTAAAAAATACTCTCTCCAACTTGAAGAATTATTGGAGGTACATTTTATGCCTAACTATATCTAGCTTCTTTGCTGCAAACCTTAAGAAGGATCTCTATATTTGAAAATAGAAAACTGCTGCAAATCATTGATCTAAAACTCAATCTGAATTTTTTTTTTTTTAAACTACTTGAGACATATGGAAATTGATAACTGATATGATCTAGGGATTGAAAATGGAAACAACAAAATTTATATTAACCAACACAAGTCTAGCTCAGCTTTTCAATTAACTATTGTTTGTGGAAACAACAGACAGAAAATAAGTTCACAATTGATGAAAATTTACATCATACAAAGTTTATAAAGGAAATTCTTTTTCATGAGAAGTTGTGGGTTCGAACTCAGGTTTGAATAGAGGACTGTATACATGATACCTTGGCTCAAACACCGTTTCCAAATTATTCACAGGAACTTAATTCGCCAAATATATAACAACCATCTAATGCCTATTGGCTTATTTTTATCATCTTTCCTATCATGGCTTGGACACTTTATGCATGTGGAACGAATAGTTTATACAAACCCGCCATATCCTAGCAATACACAGATTAATTTTGGCCACATTGACCAAAATGTTAGTTGTGGAACCACTGCCTTCAATATATAAATATTGCAGGAGTATTATTTCCAAATTTACATACAAAGTATGATTGTTAAAAAAAAAATATATATATATATATATTATTGTTGTTATTAAACCTCTGTGTAAGTTCGTCCATGCAACGACTTCAACAATAATATATGATTTTAGTGTACTTTGACACAAAGTCATTACTAGAAAATATTTTATTCTTGTTGTGATAAACCCATAAAAGTGAACATATATTAAACTGTCATTTAATTGTTATGAATCTGAATCTTTTATTTTGAACCAGCATATCAAATAGTATAATTATATGTATATATAAATAGTCAAATATGCATCCCAAGTTACAAACTGATTTCTTATGAATTAAACATGTAAGACATTAACTTAGTTAGCATTGCATGGAAATGAAAATAGTAATGCATGTACTTTAATTATTGCATGAAATTGATAATATCATTAAAGATCAATTTGCATGTTTATAACTAGTTGCATGGCAATAATTAAATTATATGTCAATATTCGAGTTGCATGACAATTATATATTTTACCATCATTATGCATGAAAAGATTGAAATAATGAAGGATGTACATAAATCACTTGCACGAAGGAAAAGAGTTTATTTTTATGATATTTGGATATGCATGTCATTCTATATGCGAATTGGGTTTACCTACTAGGATAAGGTGTCGAATATGGACCAACGGAGAAGGTCAATCCTCTTTTTGAGATCTATCAGTTTATTCTATTGCTTTGGCCAAAGCCATGTATTCATTGAAATAGACAAATGTTACCTAGCAAATTTATTTATATGATTCTCTATCATATCCTGATAGTAGGACATTGTATGTTCATGTTAGAAATGCATGTAGATATATTAGGTTGCACTAGAATTTCCTCCCACTTATTATTTCTAGGTTGTTAGGTATTTTGTATAGGGTTGGGTATTCTTCAATTAGGAAGATTTTCAAGGAAGCATAGGCTTCGTGGTCGGGCAGAAAAGTGCTTGAGCCATGTTCTCGACTCTTGACTTGTGGATGACTATGAGGGTTGATGGTGGTCGAAATACTATATAGTTTGTGTCCTCACATCATTATTATATCATTGATTGTATTTGTGCTTCTAAATTATATAATTATTTGACTTTATGACATGAGAGCCAGAGTTATACTTTTGTATACCATATACTATGTGCATTACCTGGATTATGCACTACACATATAAGGATGTGTTATGACATTTATTTATCTAATGAAGTTGTTTCAATTTTATTCTATGTTTATGAGATAATGAGTTATTATTTATTTTATATCCTTATCTTGGAGTTCTCTTGTGTTTAGAGACGTTTGTTGAGGCAGATACTCTTTGGAGGTATCAATAGGAAGTCTAAGGATCATTCACTTGGATATGGACATGAGTTCATGGTGGTCCTATAGAGGATACTTTTCTTGGAGTGATTCATGATGACTTGGGTTCCTTGGAGGAACATTCTCATTCCCAACTCTTGGCCTACTTGGTCGTTTATCATCTGAAAGGGATTTGTCCATTCTTGTTTTCAAATGCATGTGTTTTATGATTTGTCCTCTCATGCATGTAGATCTTGAGCTTATTGATAGTTAATTCTAGAGGATTCACTTGAGGGATGTTTGGCATGGTTATTCCTTGTGCATATGAGTTTATTTATTTAATCATCTATTGATTAGGATTCATAGGAGATGTTTATTGGGCTAATTTCCTAGTTTTTGAAATAAATATATTTTGAGCTTTTTCTTCCTTGGTTAGAGAGGCTTATATCTATTTTATTTTGCATGATACATATGTTTTTTTGATCTATGATATTGAATAGTTGGGTGTTGTTGAGGCCTTTCATTTGTGGTTGGTAAGAAGACATTACTTGACATATCTTAGAAATTTGAGGTGTTGATAGAAGGACATGATATGATTTACAGGTTTTCTCTCTTTGTTATATGGCTACTTCTTAGAGGTTCATGTTCATGTATGATTTTGGAGAGTTATCGGTGACATTTTATGAGAGAATATGTAGCTATTTTTGTTTCGTGTGTGGATCATTGTGATTGTTCTTGGTACTACATAGTTTTTGATCATTTTCCACACCTTGGTTGATTGGTAGACTTGATATGCCTTGATATATTTGTATATTTGACATTACCCATGCAATGGGAGTTCTTGGATGTGTGTGCTCTTCATTGAAAAGTTTTATACAGGGATCTTGTGATTGTGGTTTATGGATTTGATACATTGATTGACATAATTTTACTAATGTTTTTGATACCTAGGAGGTCTGGATGGTTGGATGTATTACTATATGTTGTGGGTGTTATTTCTAGTTGTGTGTTTTTTCCCTTTGACAATAGCTTGGAGCCTTTGTTATCACTTCGATTTGATGCTTGTGTTCTTTGGATCGGTGCATCTTCACCTTAGCATGTTCATTTTCTTCCATAGGTGACATTTTGGAGGATGAGAGGAGTTTTTGCTCGAGATGGTGGTCACTTTGGTTTCATTGCAAGTATCTTGATGAAGCACAAGAAAATGTTGGAGATTCATGTGGTTTCACGTATGGCTATGATGATGTATTTCATTGATTCACCCTTATGTTGTATACAACAAGTGGGAGAATTTTAGGAATAGGTGTTGTACACCTTGCATAAAATAAAATATCATAATATTATAAACTAAATAAATGTTTATTTGTGGTGCATCTAGGAGATGTGTTTAGCAACATTACATATTTATTTGGGGCCATTTGTAAAGTTGTATTTAATATTGGGTTAGTTATTTTATGCGTGGGAGATATATAATAATTAATTGGGAAAATATTTAATCATGTGAAATCAAAGGTATAGGATGGGTTAATGGTTTTGTGTACTCATAGTTTTGAGGCAGATGGTTTTAACTTACCACTTGGTTATATTTTTTATCTTAAAGCTATAAAATCAAGCACATGTTTAGTGGTTAAGATTGGTTGGGTGAGTGGACTATCATTGTATTGAGTCTTCTTTTGAGGATTGCATATGTGAAACATGTAATTGGATGTGTGGATTCATGTTTGGACACATGGAGGATGCATAGGAGAGTCTTGATGTTTCAAAAGTATTCATTGTAACGTTCTATGTGCATGTATTGATTTATTGTTGAATAATAGATGGAGTATGGGTGATTTTGGAAGCTAGATTTTTACCTCTTGAGGTTTTTCCCAAGGGATATCTTGTGTTATTTTGTAGCTTGTCTATTTAATCTTTGCATTATGGTTATTATATAAGCTTGCGTGCATGCTTTTCTCTCATGGGGTATGTAGAAAATGGATTAAACATTTTAGGTATTATAAAATATTTCCTAACATTATGGACTTAGAGTTGAGACTCTAGAGTACTTTGTAGTTTACATTCAAGCTAAAATTTGAAATTTCCATGATTATGAGACTCAAGGTCTAGGGCTGAAATAAAATTTTCTTCTTCAAAAACACTTCTAAAGTTTAAAATTCCTTAAGTAAATGGACTTGACCCTTGGGATTAATAGAAATTAATCACTTAAATTATATTTTACACTCCTCATCATATTTATGCATACTCTAACCTCTCCTAGGACAACTTTGATGCTCACTAACTTTGGGAACCCTAAATGAACAACAATAACATTGACCCAAATCGGACAATATAAAGAACAAAAAATATGATAAAAACTAATAAGAAAAGAATTGGAATGAAAAATAAAACAAGGATCAAAGAAAAAGGGTCCCTAGATTCAAAAAATTAGGGGTGTGTTGTGGTCTCTACAATAAATTATAAAATAATTATCAACTTGATCTCAAATAAAATAACTACATATTAATAACCATGATCTTATCCTAGTTTGCACAACTACTCGCTAGTTTTTCTACCAAGAATGTTTCATGACAATACACTCCAAATATATTCAAAATAGAAAGAATGCCTAGAGGATAATTTGAATAGTTAATGTGATTAAGTGCACAAATTTACACTCATACCATATTAGAATAGGTCAATTTAATAATGATATCCATACAAACTTCACCCATGTGTGTGCACTTGATTATTTTCATTCTTTTACTCACAAGACATAGCTAATACAACTTAGATATCAAGTTGGCATGATTTCATTAATATTTATTTTGGAAAAGGTCTTATTTATATTTGACAAAGAGTATCGTTATGACATGCCTCTCTTGATTACCTGGGCATACCTTTGTTGCTAGCTAGGTGTCTATATCCTTCTATAAGCATAGTTATATTGCTAGTTGGGAATCCATAACCTCTTTTTTATTTTATTTTATAGTTTTATCATTCCATGTAGGCACTAAATCCCATCTCTAGGTTGGGGGTCACTATGGTAATCAAATATTGTTTTCTTGTGATTTAATAATAATTTATTTTTCAATTGATACCTCAACTATAATCACTTGTCAAACAAGAATATTAAAAATGTGAAGAGTGATGAATGAAGGTATAAAAACACATCTTGGAATTGGCCATACTTTATTTTCCATGAATCCATCTTCCCACATTCAAATGAAATATTAATGAAACCTTCCCCTTGGGAACTAACATATTATAAATGCAAAAGGAATAAACAACCTATGAAATAAATTAGGAAGTGCACCTATACCACCTTTGCAAGTCATTGATAATTTTTCTCTTTTAATAAAGGATAAGACTTTGAAAGATGATTCACCAAAGTGAGGGAAAATAGATAAGTATTTACACCATAACCAAAATCTCTTGAGGAAACCAATAATAAATACATAACTAATAAAAGTGATAACTAAATATAGAAAACGAAACAAAATAAAAATAACCAAACAAACCAAAATTTCCAACACTGCCCAATTTATAAAATGTGGATGCTCATGGGTAATAATAATAAATATCCTACTTCTTTGCTTTCTCACATTATCTAGTAAAAAGAGCTTCATAGTTAAGTCCTAGACACTACATATTTTTCTTTAAATTCAAAGACAACAAGTTTGAGCTACCTAAGATCATACTCCAAGTAGTTGTCAAGAAAAATATGAGTTGAAGAAGTTTACCATCAATTCCTTAGTTTAAACCATGCTTTGATGTCATATATGACAACCCAATGGATTTGTCAAAAATTAAACTATTTATTTAATTGAACTCCTTAAGTTTTTTCCCACATTGTATAAAGGAATCTAGTCTTAAAAAATCAATATTTAATCACTATGAAAATTCATCCAAAAATTCTCTTAGATTGAAATACTTGGCTTCTTTGGTTTGAGGATAACATTGAGCTTAGGCATTCATTACTAGGCCTAAAAAAGTTCTTATTTTATCTTAACATAGGGTTAAATTTGAGAGGTGGGCCCTAAGAAGACATTTAGTTTGGGTTTAACAATCAAATTTCATTAGAATTGGTATGGGAATGCATCACCAACTTCAATTGTTACATTCTCACATTCATGTGATCCCAAGAATATTTGGTATATTTTAATTATGCTTATGGATGTGATATCATTTTATACAACCTAGTTTAATCGGGTGTCTAGGTCTAAAAATTTAATGGCCTTCGATTTGTGGGCTCAATGGATGCAAGAGTCCTATAAAACATTACATAATTTGTAAGTTAGTTCTAGAATCCTAAGGTTGTATTTCTAAAGTATTCCAAAGAGGGCATCTATTTTATTAGGGTTAAGTTTGATATAAATACATTGGATGCACTCAATTGTTAGGTTTATTGACTCTCAACATCTTAGGCACAAACACATTATCAATCCTAATTTATTTGGGAACTTAGTTTCTAAACTTGAAGGACTTATCTCTAGAGTTCCACATACCTAAGTTGCTTGCTAACTTTGACTAAGTATATATATAATATATAGCATTTTCTTATTATTATATTATATATTATATTTATATAATATAATATATAATAAAATATAATATATTTGACATACTTTAATTATGCTTATGGATGTGATATCATTTTATACAACCTATTTTAATCAAGTGTCTAGGTCTAAAAATTTAATGGCCTTAGATTTGTGGGCTCAATGGATGCAAGAGTCCTATAAAACATTACATAATTTGTAAGTTAGTTCTAGAATCCTGAGGTTGTATTTCTAAAGTATTCCAAAGAGGGCATCTATTTTATTAGGGTTAAGTTTGATATAAATACATGGGATACACTCAATTGTTAGGTTTCTTGACTCTCAACATCTTAGGCACAAACATGGCCATGTGTGCCTGCATGACCCTAGAGAGTTGCGAAGATTCACTTCCATAAAAGCGTACCAATTTTTTTTTTGTTTAAGTATCAATAACATGTAAAGTGAATTCATATTGCCAACAACCTCTAAGGCCATGAGACAAAGATTACTTAAAAACCCAACCTCAAATAACATTACATAAACTGAAACATTAAACCCTTAAGGAAAAGATACAACATACATTCCATGCAAGGTAAATTACAACAAGGATAAATAATACCTCAAGATTCCAATTTAACATTTAACAATAAGGTTACATCACTCATTCCCCAAATGAGGTAAGTCCAACCAAAAGATTACATATTACAAATTCCACCTCGATAACAACTGAGGGGTAATAAAATACAATAAGAACTGAGAGAACAAGGCATGAGAAGAACTGATTCCCACGAGCTCTCCAACTGGAAATCACGAACACACGAACATGAAGAAGAACCAACGGAAAAGAGATGCACGCCACCCGACCACGTGGAACCCAAAGGCCCCACTCCCTCCATGCTAGGAGATAGTAACAAGGATTTCCTAGACAAAACCACCAACCTCTAGACACAGGCTTACACCATAACTGAATTGAAGCAACTACAATCACAAAGCCACTTAACATCTATAACCACAATGCCATTAAGCCACAACAGTCACAACATCACTTAACACGAAGTTACAATGCTTTCCGAGAACAATGATCATGTACATCACACAATAACTGATTAACTATCGACATAGGAAAAGTGTCATACATAAATTGCCATGAGTTACCCTAGCTCAACCTTCCTAGGCTACCGGACCCCCATCATGGGTTACCCTGGCTTGCCTCTACCGGCGCCGGACCCTCACGCAAAACTATGCGTCCCATCTCATCTCGAGCCTTATCATTCACTTGCTTCACGAGAGAGGCATTCATTATCTTATTAGTTTGAAAGATCCCCATTAATTCATTTAAATTATCTCTTAATTAAACTCTAGGTGAGTTACCCTGGCGCCCCTTTGTGTGCCAGACCCCCACCAAGAGCCACTCTCCTATCGACAACACACCCACAAGAAGAAACTAGATAACACGACCTCTCCAAACCAAGGAGGAAACAAAGAACGAAACTTACTCCAACACTTGGAGGAAAACAACGAACCAAAACCCACTCCAACATTGGAGGAAACCAAAACACATTACCCTCTCCTACACCCAAGGAGGCACAAATCCCTGTTCGTGAAAACCGGGTGATCCACAAGGTATAATTATGCACATTTTCTACGACACACCAAAGGTTGACTTTCATAAAGACAACCCACAACAGGATACAAATCTCTTATCAGAAAGACTTCAAACAATGACCCCATGCTCCCAACATCGAACAAGGAAGAATAAACATTAAAAGTATTTCTAGCAATTAAATAAACTAAAATTCGGGTTTCGTAAACCCAGTCAATCACAATATTCCTTCCTTGCATTTATCTAATCAAAACTCTAAATTTCATTCCACAACATTGCAATAAATCAAGTCATTCGTTCATCCTTAGTACCACAACCAAATCATAATCAACCAATTTATCGACTAACATCATTTGATTAAAATAACATTTTCTTTGATTCACCATTTCACAACTATAATTGTAATCGAACACTTAAACAATTAAGTCGTTCAACTAACATCTATTTCATTTTACTTACTCCAAACTTCCTATTATTTTCATATTCAAAACATTTAGATAAATCAAGACATTTATCCTATTCAATAAACCTATTTCTCCATAAAATTCCTTATCCATTAAAGTATATAAAAATTCCATAAAAAAAATATATTTATTTAATCAAATTTTTCGATCCTCTTAAACAAACAATTTAATTACACTCTACCATTTATTATTTAGATAAATATATTATTTACATATTATAATAATATTATATATATAATATATATTATATATTATACATAAAATATAATATATAAATATATTATTATATATTAATATTAATATAATATTAAATAAAATAACAAAATATAAAATAAAACATAAAAAAGAACGAAACCCAAGGTTTCGTCGGAATGCCACGAAACCCTACCGCCGCGGCCCGTGTGTGTTTAACACACAGTCGGCGGTTACCGCCGCGGCCTATGTGTTTAACACACAGTCCGTGGCGGTTCGGCCTCAGCCTGTGTGTTAACCACACAGTCTGTGGCCTTACCAGGCCGCGGCCTGCGTGTAAAACACACAGTCCGTGGCCATGGTGGCCGCGGCCTGCGCGTGTGTGTGGCGGTGGGGTTTGACCTCCCACCCCACAACCAAAAAAACAATAAAGTTTTAACATATATATATTTTTTTTTTCCTGCGTTTTAAAATGGCGAAAAAAAATACAGGGCATACCCCTGTTTATACCCAAATAAAAATTTCTTAAACTTTCAATTGAAATTTTGAATATAAAATTGTGGGTTTCACTCCAATTGAAATAAAAGGTTGTATTCACAAACTCACATATTCAAATTTTGATTACAAACCCAAATTGTGAAAGTATTCTATCAAAATTCATTCCAAGAATATAATTTTATTTCAAACAACAAAATGGTTTTCAAAACTAGTTCTCACATGGAGTTTTCTAAGTTATTTTCTTTCAATAACTTGGTATAATATTCATGTTTGGATTCAACTTCCTTATCAACTACCATTTAGCAAATTTAAAAGCTCCTCCATGGATTCCATTGAATCCCAAACCATACTTTCAATTCATTTCAAAATGGCAAGAAGATGAAAGGAGGAAGTATGCACCTTATGTTTTCTCCCAAAACTTGCAAGCCTCCACCATGAAGATTTTTCCAAGCACTCCTTCAACTCCACCATTTGCCTCCTCCAAACCTCTCCACCAAAGCATTCAAACCCAAGAAACCATGGAGAGTTGAAAGAAAACCCTAAAACCAAATATAACCTTTTTCCTCCAAACTCCCCAAATTCACATTCAAATTCTAATTTTAATTCAAATTGAAATCCTAACTCAAATTGAACTCAAATTTAAATCAACATTTCATTCCAATTCCAATTTCAAACACAAATATCTTTTCCAAAGAAAGTCAACTAATTCAGAAAATATCCTTTATTCCCCAAAGTCTTTGCATAAGAAACCCATTTGAATTCTTTAATAACTTTAAACAATTTCTATTTCCAATTTGAATTCAAATATTTTAACACTTTACATTCCACAAAAGAATTAAATCTTTTACACCTTTAATTCCAA
>VDFB02095294.1:0-10725 GCA_007258455.2 Sequoia sempervirens | reverse complement strand
CGCCAAGAAGGAAAAAACAGAATCATAGTTTATCCAACAATTATTAATCCTAATTTAAATTAAAGAAAGCTGAATTCCATTAATTTTGATTTGCTTTATATCAAATTGAATTCCCTTCGACTTGTTTTGCTTGAAGAAAATGGTCGTTATTTATTGTTTGCAGGAGTGTTTGGTTAGAACTAACAGAGATTGGAGAGCTTGCCAAGCAGGTATGCTGCATTTCTGATTACTGCTTTAGAAATTTAATTTAATCATATTAATTTGAGAACCCTTAGGAAAAATGTTTTAAGCAGGGAAAAGAGCAAAGCCCGAATTTGTATTTTGCTCGTTTTTTATTTTATTTATTTTTAATATTGGATGATCTGGTTTGGAATCCACTTACAATGCAAAGTACGTGTAAGCTTGAGGCTTGTAGTAGATTCGCAGACTAATATTATGTAAAAGGAAAAGGGATAGTAGGTATTTTCTATGGGCTATAGTGCCATTTGTCTACTTTTCTTAGAAAAACTGTTTTTGCCAATTCAAACAAATAAATGAATATTCATCAAAATTTTATGGAAGCTCTACATGGTTTGCTGAAATTTACAAATAGTTTTAGTAAACCTTATTTTTGTTCTTCAAAATCAGCCTGAAATGCGTATATATTACTTAGTCCTCATTTTTTCACCACCTGGTTTGGTTTCATTTTTTATTCACTCAGACTTAGGCAAGAGTTCCATGGAAGGGACCATTGCTGCTATTATTTTTCCATAGATTTTCCATGCAATCTCTTTCGTTAAAGAGTTGTAAAATGAATGGATTTGTTCCTTTATAATGCAGATCAGATACTGCTTAGGAAGAAGATTTAAGGCAGGTTGGGGTTGATTGTTAGAGATTTGAGATTTTTCTTTCATAATGGCAGCTACATGTAATATAATATTTTTGCCTCACTTTCTTTGGAATTATGTAGTGATAGTTATTTATGCAGGCTTCAAAAAATGCTGCATGAGAGCAGAGAATTTGATGTACCATACAGCCGTTTCCCTGTAAAACATACATTTTTTTATGAGTACCTGCTGGGAAAACTGCAGTAGTCTCCGCTCTCTGCTTTCCCCCCTCCATGGGACCACTATGCAAAAAGGACCATCAGATTAGTTTGGTCTCTGAGTTGAGGTCGTACAATCTGAGGTTTTTATATTAGCTTCCATTAAAAGTATTTGTTAGAAAGAATGAACAATTAGAATGGTTGTAACTTTAGTTATGTAAAAAACAGTCCCACAACAACAGTAATAAAAGCAGGGCAAAACAGAGTTGAAAATAAATATATATTTAATTCAAAAAACTGTGTACAACAGTTTTCCTCAATCACACATATATAGCTATTACATCTTTGAAGTCTGGAAGCTTCTTGCTTTCTAGAAGATTCTAAGATCTGGAAACTTCTTTTACAACAACTCTCTTTTTTAAATATTTTTTATTTCAAAAACAGCTACAGGAAGATTCTAGAAATATTATTTTATTTTTAGACAATCTTAACTATCTCTAACATCCCCCCTTAAGATTGGCTAGAAAAATCAAAAGAGAGGGGAACATTATATTACTATCCCCCCTTAATGTTCACCTCAATCATGCCTAGCATGCCCCGTAGTTTCAGAAATTTGGCCTCAAGCATACTCTTAGTAAATATGTCTGCTGCTTGGTCTTCACTTGGACAAAATTGGAGATTAACAAAATTTGCTTGAACAAGATCCCGAATATAGTGAACATCAATCTCAATGTGTTTTGTTTTAGCATGAAAAACAAGATTATTTGCAACTTGGATAGCACTTTGATTATCACAATACAAAGGAGTAGCTGAACTCTGTGCAAAACCAAGCTCAAATAAAAGGTTGCGAATCCAAACTGCTTCCTTTCCAGCTTCTTTTGCTGCTCTATATTCTGCTTCACATGAGGACAATGATGTAGTAGTTTGTTTTTTACTGCTCCATGTAATTGGACCTGACCCAAGTTGAAAAATATAACCACTAGTAGATTTCCTATCATTTATATCACCTCCCCAGTCTGAATCTGTAAAGCCAATCAAAGAAACTGAGGACTTGTAACTATAATGTATGCCATAGTAAATGGTTCCACGAATGTATCACAAAATCCTTTTGGCAGCCAACCAATGAGTTTCTTTTAGTTCCTGCATAAATCTAGATACCAGATTGACTACAAAACAAATGTCTGGTCTAGAATGTGTTAAATAAACTAAGCTACCAACAAGCTATCTATATAAAGTAGCATCCACCTTCTTGGAAATACATTCTTTAGTAAGCTTAATTCCAGATTGAAAAGGAGTAGGGGCTGGCTTGCATTCAAGCATTTTAAATTTTTCTAAAAGATCCAAAGCATATTTTGATTGAGAAATAAACAACCCATCATGAAGCCTACTAATTTGCAAGCCAAGAAAATAATTTAATTCACCCAAATCACTCATATGAAATGCCCCTTTAAGATTTGATTTCAAATCATTAATTAACCCAATATTTGGTCCAGCTATGAGTAAATCATCCACATAAACTGCAACAAGAATAATTTCATTGTGCACTATCTTTACATAAAGATTTGGATCTGATTTGCATTTTTGAAACCCATGAAGCTGAAAATACCTGTCAATCTTCTCATTCCATGCTCTTGGTGCTTGTTTAAGCCCATAAAGTGACTTCTTTAATCTGCAAACAAGATTAGGATGTTGCTGATCTACAAAACCTGGTGGCTGATCCATATATATTTCTTCATATAAATCTCCATTTAAGAAAGCATTTTTTACATCCATTTGATGAATATGCCACCCAAGACTTGCAGCCAAAGAAAGAATAATTCTAACTGTATTCATTTTAATGACAGGAGCAAAAGTTTCTTCATAATCAACACCCTCTTTTTGATTAAATCCCTTAGCAACCAATCTAGCTTTAAATTTTTCTATAGCACCATCTGATTTAAATTTTGTTTTATAAACCCATTTGCAACCAATTACATTCTTACCTTTGGGAAGTGGCACAAGTTCCCAAGTTTTATTTTTTACCAAAGCATCATATTCTTCTTCCATAGCTTGCTCCCATTCTTTCTTCCCTCTAGCTTCCTCATATGATCTTGGGTCATTTACTTGTAATACTTTGGCCATGAGAGCACTACCATTCCTCCCTTGGATCTTTGAGCCTTGCCTATATATTTTTTCAACACTCCTTGTCTTTTGTCTAGCTGAAAAGTCATCTTCTTCATCATCACTACCTACAGAAAATGTCTGATTACAAGCATTAGTTATTTCATTTTCACTAGTATTTTCATCATTTGTAGAAGTGCACAACTCATCCTCATCAATGTAGTCTCCATTTCTTTCTAAAATATCTGAAAAATGAGAAGCATTTGTTGTTGTAGAGTGAGAGGGAGTGGTAAGTTGTGAATGCTCATCAAACTTCACATCTCTACTAACAAAGACCTTGTTTGTTGTCAAATCATATAACCTGTAAGCCTTTGATTCTTCACTATAACCAATAAACAAACACTTATGACTCTTTGGTTCTAACTTTTCCCTTTTTGCATCAAGAATGTGTGCCCAAACAATACACCCAAATATTTTAAAATATCCAATGTGAGGTTTCTTACCACTCCATGCTTCTTCAGGGGTGATATTTGTGAGAGCTTTGGTGGGGATTCTATTTATAATATGTGCAGCACAAGAAACAACCAAACCCCAAAATTTATTATGCAAACTTTTAAAATGCAACATACAACGAGCCATTTCTAAAAGAGTTCTATTCATTCGTTCAGCCACCCCATTTTGTTGAGGAGTATAAGGAACTGTTCTTTGCACCTTAATACCATAATTTTCACAAAATGACTCAAATGCATAATTGCAATATTCACCCCCATTATCCGTCCTTAAGCATTTAATTCTTTTGCCACTTTGATTTTCAACTAATGCCTTAAACTTTTGAAACACTTCAAACACTTCTTTTTTCCTTTCAAGAAAATAAACCCATACTCTCCTATTGTAATCATCAATAAAAGTGAGTAGGTACCTGGCACCTGAAAGTGAAGGATATCCTAGTTCACATAAATCACTATGAATGAGTTATAGCGGATGATTAGCTCTGCATGCTTTACCTGAATCAAAAGGATCTCGATGATGTTTCCCTAACACACAACCTTCACACACACCTTCACAAGCTGAAATTTTTGTTAATCCTCTAACCATATCTTGTAATTTTCTATAATTTAAGTGTCCAAGTCTAGCATGCCAAAGTTGTGACATATAATCAGTCTGAGCAATAAAAGCATGAGAGAGTGTATATTTATCATCAACAAACCCCACAAATTTAAATAGATTCTCTTCATGGTCAACTCTACCAATAGCAATTATATTGCTTAGGTTTTTTCTATCTCTAACAATAACTTGATCAACAGTGACAACAAACTCATATCCAGCTTGAACTATTTTGTATACTGAAATAAGATTCACCCCCAATCCTTCAACTAGTAAAACATTTTTCAAAGACCCATTTGTTACATTAACAGTTCCTGTTCCTAAAACTGGAAGTTTCATTTTATTGCCAATAGAAATTTCTTGATCTGAATTCTTCCCTTCATAAAAATCAATAAACAAAGATCTATCCCCAATCATGTGAGATGATGCCCCTGAATCTAAAATCCATTCTTTATTAGAATCTGAAGCAAAGTATCCCCCCTTAACACTAGATTTACTCTTGGGTGTAGCAATTACCTCCTCATTTGATTTCTCTTGCCTTTTTAAAGAGATAGCTACGAAACTATGTTTATCCTTCTTTCCATCCTTAAACCTTTCTTGCTTGGGCTTATATTGCTGCCTTTCATTGTCCCTCTTCTTCAAACAAAATTTCTCCATGTGATTCTCACCCCCACAATACTTGCAAATAATGGGCTTTCTTCCAGCTTGCTTTTCTGCACCATCATTTCTAGAAAAATGGTTAGAACCTTCATTATTTCTAAATTTATTATTTCCTTTCCAATTTTTTTTTCCATCATTTCTAAAAAACTTACTTTTGGCTGTATATGCATGATTCTTCTTAATATGCCCTTCTTTAATAAGCTGAACTTCTTCATCTAAAATAGACTTGCAAAATTGATCAAAAGTTTGCTGGGGGGTATTGGGATTTAGTTGAAGAACCCTTTTCCTTGATTCCTTAAATACTTTATATGGCTGGGGAAGCTTACTTTCAACCATTGCAATCAACTGAAAATCTTTTTTTTGCATATTCAACACCTATTTTTTTTAGCTGAGCATTTAAAAAAGTAACTTCATTGAAGTAATCAAACATTTTTTCAAAATCAGATGGATCTAAATTCATCAATTTTTCTTCAATACTAAACATGCTAGCAATGTCTGCATCTTTATAATCCTTTTCTAAATTCTCCCACAACTCTATTGGATTATCAACATCAACAAATCTTCTATTTAGATTGGGGCTCAAAGCTTTACCAATAATACCTCTAGCTTGCTCCAACTTGCATTTCCACAACTCCTTTTCTCTATCATTTTGTTGAGGTTCCCCAATTTCTTTATTTACTATCCTCCATAAAGCCTTCTCTCTTAGAGCATTCTTGACTGCAATCTTCCAATCTACAAAACCACTTCCATCAAAGATAGGCAAAACTTCATTTGAAGAACCCAAGTTAGCAAAAAAAAATAGCCTTCAAACAAATCTAGCAATACTCCAACAATATAACAGCCCTGCAACCAAATATCACTCCAATAATATATCAGCCCTGCAAACAAACCATTTCTAGCAATATATTTTCCTGCAGCAAAACCCTCTAGCAATATTTCTAGCTGAACCTCTAGATGAATCTCCAGCTGAATCTGGCTAAATCTAGCTCTGATACCATGTAAAAACAGTCCCAAAGAATAAAAACATAACAGTAGTAATAAAGAATAGGGAAAAACAGAGCAAAACAGAGTTGAAAATAAATATATATTCAATTCAAAAAAATTGTGTACAGCAGCTGTCCTCAATCACACATATATAGCTATTACATCTTTGAAGTCTGGAAGCTTCTTGCTTTCTAGAAGATTCTAAAATCTGGAAACTTCTTTTACAACAACTCTCTTTTTTAAATGTTTTTTATTTCAAAAACAGCTACAGGAAGATTCTAGAAATATTATTTTATTTTTAGACAATCTTAACTATCTCTAACAAGTTAGAGACAAACTAAAATTTCTATAGCTATGCCGCCAACTCAAATTTATAAGTAGTTGACAAATTAGTCTTGCTTCATTTCTTTGAAAATAGTTGTGTGGACTACATGTTAATTAATCATGATGTCCTTGTTGAAAAAGATTTTGCGTACAATTTGAAAAGACAAAATAGAAAATTAAATTAGAATTGTAAAACTAAACAATACACAATGTACAAATACCAAGTGATTTATAGTGGTCCATCTTTGAAAAGACTCACGCCCACTTCTTCAATAGGGATTATCTCTTTATTAATTCTCCAGTGATTACATATTCAACCAAAAACTTATTTATAAAACAGTCTCAACACCAATAATTGGGAAAATCCATTCGAAACAGACAACTTCTAAATTGGCAAACACATGCGAAAAGAAGTTATTACAAAGAAGGCAATTGTTTTGAATCGTGACAGAAACTTGCTAATTTGGGCTTCACTGAACCCAACAATCTCCTACTCTCTAGACTAAATTGCTGCTCAAAGATATCCCTACATTTTCAATTCAATCATCATGAAAACAAGCTCCCCATTGTAGGCTTCAACTCTATTCAAGAACACTTTGAATCAATCTTTTTCTACGCTTCCCAATCAATCGTAACACCTTCCTTTTGTACAAGATTTTTCCCATAAACTCAGCTCTTTGCAAGCTCTTGAACACATCCCAATATGGATGTTCTCCATCAGCTGTGAATGCCATGAATTTTATCTCAATGCTTTTGTGTCGTGTCCTCTCTCGACTCCAAATTATGCCAATCAGCTCATTTCACAGGTCTTAAATGCAAGACCTAGCCATTTGTTGAACCTTGCCTCACAGGAATGTCAATTTTGCCTTTATTTCAGAATATTTTCCTTTATTTTGCTCTGCTACAGATTTTCTTCTCTTGTTGCTTCACATTAGCGCTCTTTACTTTTGCTTCCTGCTTGACTCTACTCTGTTTCTCATACTCGTTTCCAAACTTCAGCACAAATGGAGGCCTATTTTCATTACATCCATTCGTCATCCCTTCATGAGAGCTTGTCATCTTCGAACTCTCTTCGGGAATCCAGAGGACAGGAAAAGGATGCAATTTTCCCTCAAATAAAGAATTCTCCCTTTCTTTTTGTTCTCCTTCAGGCCTAGCGATCGAGTCTAGTGGAATCCAATATCCAGGAAACTTATTCTTATTTTCATTTCCTTCAAATTGAGATCTTTTCTTATATTCTTCTAAACCTTGAGGCCCAAGGCTTGAATCCAGGGGAATCCAATATCCGGGAAGCTCGTTCTTATTTTCTCCCCAACCTAGAGGCTTGCAGTTCATGTCCAACGGAATCCAATTCCCTGGGATCCACCGTTCCTGGTCCTTATCCCCCTCATTTCTGTTCCAGTTCACAGGAATCCAGTAAACAGGATGACCTGCTTTCCCTTCATTTCTATTTCTATTATCAGGAGCTTTGCTATGCCATTCCAAAGGATTAAAATACACAACAGGCCCAGCCAATTCCTGCATATTCCGTGTCTTCATCTTCACATCCTCAGTATTTTCATCCTTTAGCTCTTTCCCTTCAGCTCCCTTCATAGTCCTTGTCTCAAGTTGGCACACATGATTCGGACACCCGCAACAGTGAGGTTTCACCTGGTGTTTTTCACCAGGATCTGGTATTAATCCATAGGTCGCAGGGACAAACCGCATTGGATACTCATCAGGGTGCCGAAACTGGTCGCCTGGGTGAAAAGGCCTAAAAGCAAAAGGCCCACTAGCAGATGGTGGTGGAGGATAAACATAAACAGGCCTTAAATCTCTGCCAAAACCCCTGCCAAAATCTCCAATGTGCTGCCCCTGCAGTCGAATACTCTTCCCTTGATCGGTTGACTGCATATTGGAGGGTAAAGGTGCGTATTAACCAGTGTAGGCTGCGCCTTAACACTGTGAAGGTTGCGCTGGCATTTGAGACAGGCACAACAAAACAAAGCTGTGTGTTAGATTGAGAAATGCGTATCACCTTGGGAGTGGCGCGGACCACCATGACGAGGTTGTGTTTCAAAAAATGAAGATTGCCCAGTAAAATTAAAGGCTGCGCTAACTCTAAAGAGGGTTGGTGAGCCAATTAAAGGTGGTGGGATACTAAAGATGAAGGCTGCTCATGAATTTGAGGCTGCAGAAAGTTCTTTAGGGTAGAATGGCATTTTACAAGAGGCTGCGTTGATTGAAAAACCATTCCAGATCGTTCTGCTGTTGAACTCTTGTGCCATACATCTTTAGTTTCGATACACATTTCCTCGTTTTCCTCATGTGCAACAATGGCAGATTCTTCAGCCGTGCGCTCCTGTTTCACAACCGTCTGGATGGCCTCCGCCTGCACATCTTTTTCCTCATAAATGTGGAAACCCATCTTCAACATCTTATGAATTCTGAAAGCAAAGGTATTTGGATCATCAAGGCGGAAGTCAGAAGTGAGAAAAATCATTTCATAGAGGAGCAATACAAGATCCTTTACAGACTAACCACTCTTATCTGCCTCTGCCCTCTTTTGCAACTCCTCCATGATGGATTTCTTATGTTGTGCATTACCCGTGCATTCAAGAAGTGCTCTAAGCTCAATCTTGAGATCTTCTAAAAACTCTTCTGATTCAAATTCAACTCCAGACCCAACATCCTTCTCTTTAGCCGAATCTTTTTCATTTGTCCAGCCATCCCACCTATGTACACGGTGTTTTGTTGTAGCTTTCACATCAATGTCTAATGTATCCTTTGTTTCCGATTCAAAATCTTCGCCTCCCAAATCCTACAGAGGCCTTTCCCACACATACCTCGCCTGGGCAGTGCTCAGGGAATCAGGATTAACAACAAGAGATTCATCTACTTCCATTGGCACAGCTTCATCTAGCTCAATGTCAGTGTCTGATTCCATCATGCCAAGAAACTCCTCAATAATAAAATCAGCTTCATCATTTAATTCATCCAAAAACATCTGATGAATAGCTCCCACTTCATCAGAACTCTCTTCATGGCCACACGACCAAAGCATGAGAGCTCGAGCCCAATTAGGCAAAGCTTCCATATCCATTTTCTTGGAAATTCTTCACAATTTCTAAAACAACTTTTTCACCAAAGCTCTGATACCAATTGTTGAAAAAGATTTGCAGACAAAAAGAAAACATAAAATTAAACCAGAATATAAAACCAAACACAAACAGAAAAACACCAAGATTTATAGTGGTTTGTCTTTAAAAGACTACGCCCACTTTCAACAGTGATTATCTCTTTTATTAATTCTCATATTAGAATCTGCATTCAAGTAGTAGCAGCTTTATAATTTTGGTCTCATCTCCAAAATGGTAAAAATCCATCAAAACAAACAACTTCTAAATTGACGAACACATGCCAAAAAGGAAGTCATTACAAAGAAGGCAACCATGAGAGAAACTGCCGACTAAAATAGAATATTTGGGCTTCACCACCCAACAAAGAGGGCACTTACTGAGTCAGTAAAAAGACTCACTCATGTTACTGTTGCCATGCAGGTCTCGTTCCACATTGAAATCTTGATGGAAAAGTTTACAAGGATGATAAGAGAAGGCTCGGCCAGCATAGGCAGGGATGAGATCAGAAGTGGTCACACTTATCCTCTTAACTTAGAGGAGGCAGAGATTTTCAGAAGGACCTTTGATGAACTACAGAGGGCTGTAAACAAAGTAGCAGGCCCTGAAAGCCAGAGAGGACCTTAGCAGCTAAACTCACAGGAAGAAACAATGGCAATTTCAGACGTTGGAGATGAAGAAGTAATGCCAAACGAACAGATGTGGTCAGGAGAAATCTTTCAAGACGATGCAGAAAACTCCAGCAAAGGTGGCTATGCTAGCTAAAGGACTTGGTAGAGGTGAAATTAAAGGTTTCTTGACCTGGTTGCTCTTATTCTGGCACACTATGCTTAAAAGCAAGGCACAGGATGTAATGCTGATTTGGATTTGTAAAACTGGTCTTCTCTTTTGCATGCGTTGCTGTAATGGAATAGAAGGATAACGCAGTGTTTGTGATTTATGCAATATATTTGTAAGCTGTAAGCCTCTTGTGGACTGCACTCAAAGTGCTGTGTAAATGTTTATTCGCTATATTCAATACAAAAAAACTCTTTTTTTTTTTCTCTTTTTTTTGCTCTTTTTTCCATACCTTTTATAAAAAAGAATTAACACACACCACACTATACATGTATAAATTTAAAATATTTTAACTAATTTTAACTATTTATTAAATATTTAATAAAGTAAATTAATAAAACTAACTAATTTACTACAATAAATTAACACAATTAAAAACTTGTTCATTAAGTTAATTAACTAATTTATAAATTACCAATTAAATTATTCCATCAATTTACAAACTAAAAGATTAATTAAAATAATTAAATATTTTTTTTTATCAAAGACCATGGCCTAATTATATTTATTAATATGAAAATAAAAGAGATTACAAAAAGCCAGAATTATATCATGGTAAAAAAATTGTGCTATCAA
>VDFB02095292.1:0-16993 GCA_007258455.2 Sequoia sempervirens | reverse complement strand
TTGTCCTGGTGGTTGCTACTAAATTGCATTGGGTAGTTGTCTATTTCCTGCAAATTTCAGATCCTTAATATCACATGATATAAAACATATATTTCCCTTTCATTTTGCATATTCTGAGTTTAATGTAGAAAAGTGTAATGTGTATTGTGATAAAAGCTGTGAATGCAAACATGTTATTCTAGGATCACTGTTGGTTTTAAGCCAAATGTCATAAAATTATGATCAATTTGGAAGCTAATTTACATATCTTTCGGGTGGGTATGATATATTTTTTCTCATTGTTTTCCATCCCTTTTTTCATATTTAGTAGTGTACATATTCATATTGGCAAGGTTTTGGTTTGAACCATTGTTTTCAATCAAAATTATATTAATTCATATATTAAAATTTAATCCTTCTTAACTTTGGTTCTAGCCAACTGACATTCGTATTTTGCAACAAATGTTAGAAGACTTATATTTCTGAATTTTGATGCAAAGTTCATTTGCATGAACAATCTAATCTACCTGTTTAGGTGAATGTAATTAAAATAATGTCCTTGAGTGGTGTGGTTGAGATTAGTTTCTCATTTATAATATAATAATGTAATTTCAAGTCTTTGAATAATTTGATATTTTTACTAGGTAGGCTTATTAACTTATTAAAAATTGATTGCTGTGGCATCTAAGAACTTAATTCAGACTTCGAAAATTAGTCAATGAAACATCAGAGACATGGGTTGCATCGTTTGTTCTATTTGAGATATATTTTCTCAATACAAAAAATGCCTTTTTCCTTCTAAAGTCGGTTTCTTTTATTTTTTAATCTAGTGGTCTACTCTTTTCTTCAAATAAAATAAAAAGTTAATTTTTCTCTTCATTAATGCCATTTGAAGGCATAAATATGTCTTTTTGTTTTGTGGTGGTTCTTGTATTAATTCTTTTTAATGGTTTTGATTTTTTCAGGTATTTGGACTGCATGTTGATCTAAGTGCATGAGAGAATGACAAACACCAAGAGAATTTGAGGGAAAGTGCTTGAATGTACTGACTTGAACTTATCCATATATTTTTCTTGTTGCATAATTGGTGAATCATTAGGAAATATATTGTGTTGGATTCTTGAGTTATCTTGGTACGTACTCAACATAACCTTGAATAAGTTATATAGCTTTGTATTTGGTGCCCTTGCCTAATGAAGGTATATAGGTATTGCAATCTATTCTTGAATAAGTGATCTTTCAAGCATACATGGATAGTTGAGTACTACATTGAATCGGTGTTTTTGCTTGTCATATTTATATTGCACTATTGAGACTATGTGAGGTTTCAAAATACTCCTTAGGTGCCAACTTGAGTTGTAGGAAATAAGTTAAATTGGTTCGATTACTTAGTCAAGGTGAGTCAATGGTTAAATACACAGATGTTTGGTAAGTATGAATAGTTTTTGGAATAGATTCTCCAATGCTTGCACAATGATATCTTGGATGATTCCAAACTCTTTATGGCCTCTCTGGCTTTGTGAAGAGTACTATTAGAGTCAAGCAAAATTGCCCTCTTTCACCAATTATCTTCAACATCTACATTTATAAGCTTGGGGATTTTCTTAGATAACATTTTGATGTGAATGATGGTTCCTTGCATCAACCATGTTGTGATTGCTATATTGCTCTTTGTTGATGATGTAGTCCTCATCTACCATACTCTTGACAACTTATAGAGATAACTTGATGCCCTTTTTGAATTATCTGACCTTCCCCAATTTGTGGTCAAGCTTAGTAAAACTAAGGTGATTATCTTCAATACCGCCAAGAATGCTCTTTTCAAGATTCATTTCTTCCACAAGCTGGGTCCAATGGAGATCACCACTTCTTAAACTAATTTAGGAGTTCACTAGCCCTTTTCTTTCTTTGCATTCACCTCTTAGTCTTGTCTTTGTAAGGGATACATCTTACTCAATGTTCTGGAGTGTCAGTGACTCTAGATATACTTCTAGGATATCCCTTAAAAGATTCACCTCTTTGATGCACACAATGATCGAGGCCACAATGCTATATGGCTTATAGGTTTGGGACCCTACCATGGGGTCTAGTGACTAGAGATGATTATGCTTTGGTGCAAATGGATGGTCCTTCAATGTATTGTTCAAAGCTGACTTTGCTTCCCAATACCTTCACTTTGAGAGTATCTTCCTGCTCATTGGTCTTTTACGTTCTTTGCACTTGCCTCTCAGTCTTGTCTTTCCAAGGGATACACCACCTTTTGTTCTAGAGTACCAATGATTTCAAGTACCTTTTAGAGGATATCCCTTTGAAGATGTGTCTCTTTGATGCATGTAGTGATCAAGGCCACAATGCTTTATAATTCAATGGATTGGGGCCTTAGCTTGGGGTCTAGTGGGTTGAGAGGATTATGCTTTAGCATATTCTTTGGTGTAAATGGATGGTCCTTCAATGTATTGTTCAAGCCGAGTCTGCCATCCAATCCCTTCACCTTGAGAGTATCTTTAGGCTCTGTTGGCTTACTCACACACTTACATTTATGGGTGATTTTGGTTTGACTTGTGGGAAGTATCCATTTTTGGCGCATAGTTCCTCTAAGGAGATTGCTTCCTTGAGTCCTTTGGGTGTTGATTTTGTTGGTTTCTTGAGGTTTGTTTGCTTTTCCAATGTATCAACTTTTCTTTGGACATGCTTCGTCCTTTCAAGTATAGAGGCACCCCTCACAGCCTTCTCCTTGGGAAGGAAGTGCTCAATTGTTCTATTAGAAAGGACATTTGCTTTTGCTACATCTAAGTCACTTGGACCTCCCCTATGTTCTCTGTTAGCCCCAGACTAACTTTCTATGCTGAATAGTTGCAAGTTGCAGATGTGGCCATTGTTTGATCCAATTATCTTCAATATCATTTGTCTCATCATTTGAGGATTCTCCTAGGCCGATTGAGAGTGTTATGACACCAGCTTTGAGTTGAAATTGACAACCATATTTTACAAAAATGAAAGGATTTGCTGCATTCATTCTCTCTTTGAGGTGGAGATTGAGGAGCATTTTATTTTTTGGGTTTCCTATCTACTATGAAATTTGTGGGAGATGCCATTATTTATTTAGAGAATTTGGTGGATCTCTTTTCACGTTTTGCCATTATGTTGTGCAGAGATGTTTCATCCTTTTTCTTCATTAGGCCACCACCTGCAAAGATTGATTCCTCTACAGAAGCCCAAGAGTTACCAGATTGATTGGTCTTTCAGCCATGTTTGATGGAAAAATTGACATGGCAAACCATGAGAAAACTTCCACCACTTAGCCAATTCACCATACTTTATGCTTGTCAGGTTTTTGACATTGGTGTGTCATCCTAAAATCTCCTCTGGTGAGAAAAGGTGTGGCAAACCCCTTTGGAAAGCTTGCTACTTAGTAACTTGAATTTTTTTTGATGTCTGGCAGGATTTTCCATGCTGGGCACCCACTTTGAGGAATTTTTGAATGGTTGTGTCACAACAAAAGTCCGCTTCACATAAAGTTGGCAATTCTTTTCCACTTCTTTAACTTTTGACATTTGTTCCTAGGAAGCATTTTCAAACACTTCTGTCACAAAATCTTTGTTTTTAATGAAATTATCTCTTTATATTGCCACTCTGCCTTTTGGATTCTACTTTGTTGTGCTAGAGCCTAAACCTACTTTTGACCAACTTCCGACCTTGTTATCTATTGCCCTTCTTTGAAAAAGCACGTGCTAAAAATAGTAGTTTCTAAAAATAGAAAGTTGAATTTTTGAGCTCTTCTCACAATTCCATGGAAAAGTATACTTGCTAAAAATATTAGTTTCTAAAATTAGAATTATTTGGAAAACTAGATGGATTATCTATTGACGCTGAAATTCTATCTTGAAATTGGATTGTCCATGGTGAAACTTTGCATTGGAAAGATGATCTTTTTATTGTATGGACTGGAGGAGATTTGTCTGCTATCTGCCAAATCAAATCGTGTACCATAGTTCTTCTCTTTAGCCTCATTTCTTCTTTCTTCTGCCTCTTTTTTAATGCCTTCAGATCTTGCGTCCATTGCTGCACTTCTACTCCAATTCTTTTTGCAATTTTCTTGCACTTTCTATACTGGAGCTCCTGAGATCGTTTTCCTCATTGGTTATATTTTCCCATAAGGATCTTGCAAAAAACCGTTCATGAAAAAAGGACTAATATGGAACAACTTGAAGACCTGGACAGGAAAGATAATCATGATTAATGGCTAAAACATTGATTTTTAACAAAATTTTCGTCTGGGTACCAATAGGGTCTACTACTACAAAGGCTCCTTGACACCTCAACCCACTCTAATTGTTGTGGGTATCATCTATTGATGTCAAGGATTGTTTAACACTCCTCCCTTACAACGTAGACTTGGGGGGCAAGCTCATTGATCCATTATCTAAAAGATTTGTACTTGTGTAAATTAGTGGTAAAAAAAACTTTTAGTTTGTGCTATGCTACTTGAATTTTCATTCAAATGATAGTGGAATTCCTCTGAATTAGAGTTAGAGTGTGCATTCAAGTGTGGAGGATGATTTATACTCTATAAACAACATAAACAATAATAAATCATACCAAAAAGACACTGATTGATCTTGGAAACCTCAAAGAAAGGAAAAACGGTTGGAAGTGGCAATTGCTCATCTTCTGAGTTTCCTTGGAATATGGAGACAAGGCCCTTGATCAAATGTCTTCATGGTCCACTTCTAGCAAAAATTTTAGGAATAATCAAAGAAAATCTCATGGGCATGATAGAAGTATCTAACACAAAGCAAACAGGTGCTAAGGTGATTGAACAACAAGAAGCTAGTCCTTATTCCAAAAACTCTTAAGCATATTGACTAGATTTAAACAGATTGAGAGTATTGTGCACCATGACGTAAAAAGTCTATCAAATACAAAAGCTTAGAGATTAAAATCTCTTCTTCGTAGATTAATATCAGCATCATAATCAGATTTTGTCCAAGGAAGACAAATCATGGATAGATAACACACAGCTGTTTACGAGCTGATTCATTCTTAAAGCACACAGAACAGCATGATTTACACTTCATAAACAGCATAACCAATAGAAAATCACACCATAAAGACACTGATTTATTTTGGAAACCTTAAAGCAAGATGAAATTATTGCAAGTGTATGCAAATTGGTCTTGTCATTGATGTCAACAAGCTTGTGTTGTCATTGGTGTCAACTGTATGTGTTGAGGGAGATTGGTGTTGAAGATGAACAGTTGGTGTTGTCTATGCTTTGATTTGCTGCATTGTGTTGTCATCAGTTAAGCTACTGGTGTTAACCTTTGGTGTTGCTTTGATTGCTTTGATGGTAAATTTGGTGTTCTCTTGTGCATGGTGTTAAAGTTGTTTCAGTTTTTATTATTTGCTTTTCATGCTAATTCATCACAACAGATTAAGGGTATAATGAATTCTTGTGGATCTGAATGTTAATTGAGGGTTTTGATGTTTTGATAAGATACAACTGATTCACCCTTCCCCCTCGCCTCCCCCACACACCATCCCCAACCCCTAGTTGTCTAGCTCATTCAACAATTGGTATCAGGGCAAGGTTCCTTGGAGAAAAGCTTAACTGCTTGAGGCAGATCTGGGATGGCGAACAAGAAGGAGATCCCTATATTTGATGACACAAACTATGCATTCTGGAAGACAAAGATGGACAACTATTTGGTTTACCTTAGATATGATGTCTGCAAGTCAGTGAAGAATGAATATACCATACCTACAAATGGACTAAGCACAAGTGATGAGATCAAGGCCTATGAAACAAATGGTAAAGCAAGGTTTGTTCTTTTGAGTAGTCTTGCAAATTCTGAATTAGTGAAAGTTATGGATCTGAAAATTGCTATAGAAATTTGGGATAAGTTGGAAAGTATTTATGAAGAATATATTATGCTCAAATAAGCTAAGATGCAAAACTTGAAGACCACATTTGAGAACTTGAGGATGTCTGAAGATGAAAACATTACAAGCTACATGCATAGGGTAGACGAAGTGGTGAGCTCCATCAGAGGTCTTGGAGGAAAGGTCAAAGAATCTAAAATGGTAAAGAAAATTCTTAGAACCCTTACTAAAGCTTACAGTTATAAAGTTGCTGCTATTGAGGAATCTCAAAATCTAGATCAGTATTCTAGAGATCAATTGTATGGCTCTTTAACTGCATTCAAGATGAGAGAGTTTGGTTCTAACAATGGTGCAAAAGTCAAGACTCCTTTTAAGGCTGCAAAAACAAAGAAGACTGGAGAACTAGATTAGGATGATATTGATGATGTGGAGGCCAACAGGCCAACTTTGTGAGAAGGATGATAAGAGGTACTGGTAAGTACAAAGTTAAATTACCTTTCAAATGTTTCAGTTGTGGACAAATAGGTCACTATGCTTCAAGATGTCCAAATAGAGTTGTGAATGACAAAAACAAGGGAAACAAAGGTAAGAAAGTTTGGAAAAGCTATTATGTTAGAGAGGATGCAAGTATTTCTGATGATGAATCTGATTATGGAGATGATGATGATGAATGCTTGTTCATGGCTTTAAAAGACGAATCTATTTCTGCGAACTCTGGAAGATGTGTGAAGGAATGCCCTCTGGAGAGAAAGGATAAGATTGAAGGTACTTTGGTATCTGCTTTTCATGTTAGATAGGACAAGAACTATTGGATCATTGACAATGGCTACTCACATCATATGACTAGGGAAAAGAGTAAGTTTGGAAACTTGAAAAATATGATGGAGGACTTGTTAGATTTGGTGATGATTCAGGTGCTAAGATATGTGTAATAGGTTCAATTAGTTTTGATGGCAAGCATAATACTGATGATGTTCACTATGTCAAGGGTTTAAGGCATAACCTTTTGAGTGTTGGACAAATGTGTAGCAAAGGATATAATCTTATGTTTCAGGATGATGGATGTGAGATCAGAAAAGGGTCCAAAACTGTGATTGCTGCTGGAAAAAGGACAAATGGAAATGTTTATCAGCTTAAGGGTGTTGACGGTCATTGTTTTATGACTTAGATTAATGAAAGTTGGTTATGACACAAGAGGATGTGTCACATCAATTTTGATAACTTGGTAGAATCAGTTTAGTTCAAGCAGTAAGAGATCTGCCAAGGATTACAAAGTCTATGAATGTTGTTTGCAAGGAGTGTTAGATTGGAAAGCAAACAAGAAGTAGTTTCAAGGGTAAAGAACATCTTCTACCAAATTGTTGGAATTGGTGCATATAGACCTTTGTGGTCCTACAAGAGTGAGAAGTCTTCAAGGTGACGGGTATTTCATGCTTTTGATTGATGATTATTCTAGAATGACATGGGTTACTTTTCTTAGAGAAAAATATGAAGCCCTAGATAAATTTAAAGTTTATGGTTGAGAATGAAATGGATTTGAAGATCAAATGTTTGAGGTCTTACAGAGGTGGAGAATTCGCCTCCAATGAATTTAACATCTTTTGTGAGAATCATGGCATAAAGAGGCACTTGTTTGCCCCTAGGACTCCTCGACAAAATGGAGTGGTTGAAAGGAAAAACAAGATTGTTCAAGAAGCTACAAGGACTATGATGAAAGAAGCCAACCTATCGGAAGTCTACTGGAGAGAAGCAATTCATACTATTGTTTGCATACTTGACAGTGTTAAAGCAAAAACAAACAATACAAAGACCTCTTATGAATTGTGGTATGGAAGGATCCGTATTGTCAAGTACTTTATAGTGTTCCGAAGCAAATGCTATATTAGAAGAGATGATGAAAACTTAGGAAAGTTTGATCAAGGTCTGATGAAGGTATCTTCCTTGGATATTCTACTAAAAACAAAGCTTATAGATGCTACAACAAAAGGCTAAGAAGGATTGTTGAGAGTGCAAGTGTCAAAGTCGATGAAGATTTGTAGAATCCAATGGTGATAGATGGATATGAATCAAATGAACCTACTTACAGAGAAGAAGAAGTAAAAGCTAAGGAACAAGAAGTATAGGGTGAAGAGGAAGAAGCTCCGGAAAAGACTCTTAGAACCCCTAAGTATGTGTAGAGAAATGATTCTGAAGAACAAATCATTGGAGACAAAAGCAAAGGTGTACTGACAAGAAGGAAAGCTGTTGAAGAAGAGGTAAATTTGTGTCTACTTTCTAAAGTTGAACCTAAAACAACGATTGAGGCATGCAAAGATGAACATTGGATGAAAGCAATGGAAGAAGAACTTATGCAGATTGAGAAGAATCAGACTTGAGAATTTGTCCCAAGACCACCAGCAAACAAAAACATAATTGGATCTAAGTGGGTGTTTAGAAACAAACTGAATGGGAATGGAGAAGTGATAAGAAACAAAGCAAGGTTTGTGTGTAAGGGCTATTCAGAAGTTGAAGGAATAGATTTTGAAGAGACATTTGCTCTAGTGGCTAGAATGGAAGCAATTAGGATGTTCTTGGCATTTGCAACACATAAGGACTTTAAAGTTTATTAAATGGATGTGAAGTCTACTTTTTTGAGTGGAGAATTGGAAGAAGTATACAGGAACAACAGGAAGGATTTCAGTTATCAGATAAGCCTAACATGGTCTGCAGGTTGAAGAAGGCTTTATATGGATGGAAGCAAGTTCCTAGAGCTTGGTATGTAAGGTTGGATAAGTATTTGATACAAGGATTCAATAAAGGTACTGTAGATAGTAACCTTTACTTTAAGGTTGAAAAAGATCAAATCTTGATTGTAGTTGTGTATGTTGATGACATAATTTTTGGAGGCAATGAAGCTATGTGCAAAAAGTTTGCAGAAGAGATGCAGAAAGAGTTTGAGATATCCATGTTTGGGGACATAAATTTCTTCCTTGGGTTACAAATCAATCAAACAAATAAAGGTATATTCATTTCACAATCAAAGTATGTTAAGGAGATGTTGAAGAAGTTTGGAATGAAAGTCTCCAAACCGGTATGCACTCCAATGGTTACTGGTTGCAAATTGAGTATGGATCTATGATTGGTGGACTGCTATATCTAACTGCTACTTGTTGGGTGAAAATTATGTAATCAGCTTTTTGATAGATTACACAATTTGGACTTCAGCCACAACTATGTGAGATGTAAATCTCTCTTCTCGGAAAGGGGAGGCGCCCTTCTTACTGTTGACAGAAGCGATAGTAAAACAAACAAGTAATTACAAAATTTACACAATACTTACGAAGTGGGGGGGTGTGTTACATTCATCCTTCTCTCTTTTTTCAGAGAAGATGTTTACAATGCTTCACTGTTGGAAGTTCACAATTCTTAATAATTTTAAACGATCAACTAGCAGTAATACCAATACCTCTATCTTGTCAAAGCAAAGCGTAGAGATACTAGAAGTAATTAACAATAAACAAATATAGTAAAAGGGAAAGCTCACGAAGGCACAAAGTCGTTCCGTAGCTTTTTCAATGGTGGATCTGTGAAAAATGTATCGTTTGTCACGTTAGAAGCACAAAGTCTTCTTAGACGCAACAATTCCCCGAACAACATGAACAATTACAAGCGCAAAGTCTTGTAGATCATCCAACCAAATTATCAAAGAGCATGAACAATTACAAGCACAAAGTCTTGTAGATCATTCAACAAAAGTATCCAAAGAGCGTGAATAATTACAAGCACAAAGTCTTGTAGATTATTCAACCAAAAGATAAACAAAACACAAATGCAAATCTAAATAATAGATGCAACACAAAGTTTACATAAATTACTTAGAGTCCTTCAGATTCCATCACCTAATCACCACCAAATAAGATCAATTCGTAAGATTATCGAATCCAACACAAAGTCTGGCTTGCAATCTTCTTCTTTATTGATTGAATTTCATTCACAAAGCATGAACACAAAGTTTCACACCTCGCTCAAAGGGCGTAAAGACTTTCGCTGTAAAAATAATTAAAGGATAAATTTATTGGGCTAGGAAATCCCCTACATTATATAAAAGAGGGATGAGCAAAATTAGGAAACTCTAATTGAGGAATTAAGGAAAGCAAAGTGAGCCGCATTTTAGGAGATCTCACCTAACTTGGACCAAAGTCAAAGTAAAATTTGTTTTCAAAAGATTACATCTTCGAACTTGGTGCAATTACAATTTACAAAAAGACATATAAGATGTTAGGAGATATTTACAAGATGCATAAAAGGATGCATCAAAATGTTCAACATCAGAGATCAAGAATCATCATGGTTCCTTGCTTTGGGCGCAGTCTTCATATTTTCCGGCCTCCGTACTTAACTTCATCCGAATGGTCTGTAATCCACAATGGTGTGAATTCTCGGATCGCATCTCTATGGCGCATGAGTGAACGCTCTTGCACCGGCTAAGATGCGCTTCGTGTTATCCAATGTGAGCCTTGTATCAAACACGTCAGCGAGGCTTTTGAAAATTCTCAACCACAATCAATTTCAGCGATGGCTTTGAAAGATCCGTAGATATTTCAAGGTGGGTCAAGTAGAAGATACGATTCTCTTCAAGAAGTTGACCTCGTAACTCCTTGATACCTTTTTCAAGAATAACACGATGCCCTTCGACATCTTCCTACACTTGGTGGAGATCTTCCGTAAGAGATTGAATTACTTGAATTCGATGTTTCAAGGATTCTCTTACCTCAATGAACTTTTCTTTGTCAGGAATTACCCCGACTTCCACCAATTTACTGAGCTTTACCCGCTTCATCTCTGACCACGTCAGCAAGCATTTTTCCATATTTTTGCGCTCTTGGGAAAGTACACTTTTTTCTTTATCAAGCTCTGTGGTGAGCTTGGCTAACAAGGTAGTTTTCTCGTCCGCAGCAATTATGATTTGAGATCCGTGTTCTATGATCTTCTCAACAAAATCATACAACACTCTACCCTTGGAGGCGAACTTCAACCTCTTAACAACTGGTCTTCTAATACTTACCATCAAGTACGGTTGTGCATTAGCTGAGATCCCAAGTCTCTTTACAATAGTGGCATAATGTCACTCGCTTGTACATATTGGGCGTATTTTGCTCCATTTTATCTAAAATTTCCACCAAGATATCCAATGTCACTTGGCGACTTTGCACTTCATTGGTAACTTGCCAAGTCACCTTTGTCATCGTAGTCTCTCCATATTGACATCACCCTTCTTCGTGGTGGTATGCCAAGCTCGTGATAATTTGTGGCCAGTCTTGTCAACGTTCTGCCTTGAGTATACTTTTGCCTTTTTCTTCCCTTTAGCCTTTGGAGGGACTATCTCTTCGAGGTCGAGCTCCTCTGGAGAGATCATTTGCTTCTTCCGCTTCGACACTTGAGATATCAGCCAAGGGGGAAGAAAGGAGGTGTGAACTTCTAGATTCACTATCAACTCAGTTGTCATCGTCACTTCTAAAGTAATTGTCACATATGAAGTTACCATGGGTATTGTAACAATAGGAGAAGTGTCTGTCATCATTGCTCCTATAGACTACACATTGAGCTGATCATGCATTGACTCATTCATGAAACGATTGAATTCATTTTCAGAAGTGATATCATACGTTGGTGAAGACAGGCTAGGAATGGATGATGGAGGACTTGACAGTATATCAACTGTATGAATGCTTGTCACCGAGGGAGTATCAAGTGGGGTTGATGCTGCAGGAATAGTGGATATCTCAACTGCAGGAATGCATGTGGTAGGAATGGGTGACGAGGGAACAGGAGGTGGAGGAGTTCTTGAACTTGGAGGGGTATGAGGAACACTGGAAATCATAGGAAATGACGCTCTAGGAATTTCCTCAACTACATTCTCAAGTGGAGATGTAGTTCTTTCTTGATCATGCCTGGGTTCATGTTGATCACCCTCTGTTCCTCCGACTGGGTTCACCTTCGTAATCACCTTCCTTCGTATTCTTTAGACTCTTGCCCACTTTCAGAAACCTCTTCTCGTGACGGTGTCCGCTTCCGCCGAGTCTTCTATCTTCAAATGACATCACTTGGAAGTTCTTCTTCATTGAATTCCTATCTCCTAGAATAGACTTTTACCTTAGAGCTAGACATTGATTGATTCCGTGGATTTCTATCTTTGAAACGGACTAGGTATCTTCTTCTTGCCGCTAGTAGCCTTAATCCCTGACCTCTTCGCGGAAGAAGTAAACAACCGCCGATTTATCTTTCATGAGTTCTTGGTTGTTGGCTTAGCTTCGCCTGCATTCTTCTCCTTCCGGACTGTTCTCAAACTTTTCATTTCATAACCATGCTTATGTAACCATTTTGTAGTGTTGGCTAGGATTGGCTTCAATCTCTCCCTCATACTGGTAATTTCTTTCCTAGACCATTGAATTGTAGGCAAAGGCCTTTTAGAAACCTCTTGTTCATCATAGAGAGTATCTTATGATATCACCAGATCCAAGTAAAATCCTTCCTCGCCAAGTGTGTCAGCAATATCAAGGTGTTCGACTACTAACAAATAAACTAATAATCCATTTTATTAATGGCTTCTTCATCTCTCAAGAATCAGCCCATGTCTTCAAATGGTAATTTTGTAGATGATGACCCTTTGTAATCTTTTTTTTTGACATCTCAAGAATCAAATCAAACCTATAATTGTAGGTCTTGATTGTCATGATTTGCATCTCAGCATAAACAGATTTGGCTTTCTATACATTTGGGATAGTATATCTGTCGATTGTTAGTGGGAACTTGAATCCACGCTTGTGGTTACTTCTTCGTTCTTTATGCACTGAAATCAGTTGTTTGCACATCTCCATGAGAACCCACTTATCCAAAGGATAACGTGGCAGCATGTAAGGGTAGCTAGTGTAGCACCCTACTCTTAAATAAGTAAATGTTGGGAATTGAAGAAATAAGCATCCAACTTTACTTACTGCCTTATAGGCATCATCAGATATCCTTCTCCTCTTGAGAGCTAGATCAAAATTGAAAAGTAAAGGTGCGAAGAAAGCATCTCAGACTACCTAAGTGATGAAAGTTTCTTCAGCCTCTTAGTTGATAGAAAAATCAGACACAGTACCATCATCCGATTCCCTTTGTAGATAGACTCGGGTAATTGTCTTATTACAAATGTACTGCTGTGACACCGTATAAGAAGTCATATAGGAATTTCAATGTGGAAGCTGAGCATTGATCACCTGCTCATGTATTTCATCAATCGATCTGTTTGCCCTATCACGTGCACCTTTTGTCTTCTTATAATCCTGATGTATTCATACATCCAATCGTGAAAAGTGGACAATTCTGGCAAGCCTTTTACTCTGCTTAAAAATGTGATCATATCTTTGACGTCATCCTTGAAATCGCTTCGTAGGAGTCCCTTTGGCCATCTGGAAACAGATTGTCTAGGCTTCTTCAACCATTGGGCATTTATCAGGTTTTTAGCCTTGTTGGGATCAGCGTCAAAGACCTCTTGTGCTTTTTGTATAGAGATATCAATGTATTTTTCCATTTGAGGAACTTTAAACACAATGTCAAAGAAATCAGGGTCGAGTCTTAGAATCTAGTGCCCAGAAGAATCGATCACACTTCTACTTTCTCTGATGTAGTGAGATCCCACCTAAAGAACAAACTCCGTATTATGTGCAGCTGTAGGGAACATAGCTACCAAATGCAGGTTACTGTGTACAATTGCTCTCATTGGGTCAGGAAGAGGCTTCATCTCCGTTTGCTTCGCGAAATCAACCAAGTCTTGATGACCAACTTCTGTGTCTTTTATTTCTTCCACCTTGGAGACCACTACGGTCGGCGGATAGACACCTTGATATTTATACTTCATTTTGCCTTTTGCTTTTGAAGAAGACGGAGGTTTACTGGCAGTCATCAAGAACAACTGAAACTTTGATCACTCAAACTTTGACGATCTTTGAAAAGAGACTGCAAAGTGTTGAGCCAGAACAAACATTAGTTGTTAGATAGCATGGGAATGCGCGAAACGAGCAACGATGATGGGCAAGCATGGAGCGGATGACAAGGCACGCAAAACGATGCACAAAATGGAAGGAAAGAGGTTTAGGAGTAAATTAGGCAAGTTTGAAGTTCATCTGGAAAAAATTGTGAAAAGTGTAAGGGCGCACATTTTCAGCGCCCTTACATTTTAGGGAATTCAGACTTTGATGCAGGAGCGCTGAAAAAGGGCGCTCCTGCACTTTTCAGTGTTAGAAAATATTTCAAAATGCTAGGGCACACTTTTTCAGTGCCTCTGCATTTGAAATATGGTTTATGAAAACAGATGTAATGGTGCTTAAAAATAGTGCTTGGGGTTTTCTTTGAAACATGAAACGCTTGAAGTCAAAAAATGTTTTCGTGTATGGAGTTGCACTTAAAGTTCATTTCATCGCCATTGTAAATGTGAATAAGAGCCAAGGAATTCTACTCACAAAATATGAGTTTCTTCAATATTCACACCAAAACATGATTGAAAGGGTGACGAGGGAAGACAATGACACAAAAACGTTGGAGCATAGAAAGAAACTTGCGTGGCAAAACAAATCATAAGAGCTCCATTGCGTGAGGGCGTACGGAAAAACGTGTGAGTAAGAGGAGAATGCCACACAAAAACGCAGTGAAAAGGAAGCATGGGAAGAACATGCAAGACCAAGAAACGTGAACGGAGAGAAAGAATACGCGTGGGATAAAGAAAAAACGATTAATAAAAACGCATATGCAAACCTCGAAGTCGTGCACAAAATGACGAAGAAGAATGAAAAGAAGGTAAGGAGAAAGACTTACCAAGAGAAAACGCGAAAATTGCTGGAGAGGAACTTTGAATTTCTCAAAAACATGATTGTAGTTTGAGGAGAACTCGCCCAACATGAAGAAATGAAGAATAAGATCATAAACAATGAAAAAGGAAAACAAAAACACTTTTAAGTAAAAGGTAACTCAAAAAACCTAACTCAAGTCGAGCAATAAATTTAGGCACGAAAAGTGGCATGATGGACGGAAAATGTGAAAAACATGAAGAAACGCGCTAGGGCCAGAAAAATACTGTGGGGGTAAAAAGTGTAATAGCGCACATTTTTAGCACTATTACATTTTTAAAGATTTCACCTTCGTGTAGGGGCGCTGAAAAACAGCGCCCCTGCACTTTTCATACTTAGCCAAATTTTGGCTTGTGATGAGGAGCGCACTTTTTCAGTGCTACTGCATTTTTCACAATTTGCTAAGTACGAACTGTGAGATTTCGCGAAGGGGCTCGTTTCGAAGGTCTTCACGAGGCGAACATAGGGGGATGCTCAAATTGACTATTCGAGGCTTTGGAATGCATTTCGAGGTGGCTTCAAAATCACCTCATTATGTGTACTTGAACTTCACGAATCCTAGGAAACAGACAAGTTTCGTAGGGGGGTTATCCATGGAACGAGCGCTGCTAGATTCCGTGATAACACTACTAGATCGGATATCATGTATGCAATTTGTTTTGTGGCTAGATTTCAAGAAGATCCTAGAGAGTCACATGTTGCAGCAGTAAAGAGGATATTCAAATACGTAAAAGGCACTTTGGATCATGGCTTGTGGTATCTAAAGGATACTAATATCACATTGAGTGCTTACGTAGATGTAGATTGGGTTGGTTGTGTGGATGACAGAAAAAGTACAAGTGGTGGTGCATTCTTTCTTGGATGTAGACTAGTATCATGGCTAAGCAAGAAACAAGATTTAGTTTCTTTATCTATTGCAGAAGTTGAGTACATTGTAGCAACATCTTGCTGCACATAGGTGTTGTGGATGAGGCAAACATTGAAGGATATCAAAGTGGTGTATGATGAGCCTATTTCTATCTTTTGTGACAATACAAGTGCAATAAACATTTCAAAGAATCTAGTGATGCATTCAAGGACAATACATATTTCAATCAGATATCACTTTCTAAGAGAGAAGGTTGTGGAGAATGGAGTGAAGCTTGAGTATGTACCTACAAAGGATCCAATTGTTGATATATTCACTAAAGCTCTTCCTAAGGATACTTTTGAGTATCTCCGGGAGAAGTTGGGGGTTATTGCCCCTCCTTTGAACTAGATGCATCAGGAGATACATTAGTCCGGTGGATCTCAAGATCTATCCCTTATTTTGAACTGATGTTGGCTACCTCTTGGGGGGGTAGGTATATTGTAGATTGTTGCAGTCAATAGTGTGTAATATCAAATGGGGAGAATAATGTAAACATTATGTTATTTTCCATTGCTCTCAAAGGGGGAGTGAGAATCATGTGAAAAAGTCATAAACATAGGGGGAGAGAAGAAGATCTAAGGGGGAGAGAGAAACATGTGAAAGAGTAAGTCAGTTGAAGAGAGAGACATGTAAGGGGGAGAGTTTGTAAAGAGAAAAGAGAAAAGGAAACATGTATGTTCAGAGCTGTTGTGTCTTTGATGGTTTTTTTCACATCATGTGTTGCCATCAATGACAAAGGGGGAGATTGTTGCAAGTATATGCAGATTGGTGTTGTAATTGATGTCAACAAATTTGTGTTGTCATTGGTGTCAACTGTATGTGTTGAGGGAGATTAGTGTTGAAGATGAACAATTGGTGTTGTCCATGCTTTGATTTGTTGCATTATGTTGTCATCAGTTAAACTATTGGTGTTGCTTTGATAAGCTTCTATCTATGGATGTAGTGATGAAGATGATGTGGATGTGTCTCTGGTGCTTGGTTTCCAAGTGCTTTTGAGAAAAAATGATAAAAAAAGGAAACAATGTATTGCAGTGTTGTTTTGGGTTATAGAGAGATGTTCTGGTTTTGCTCTGCGTTTCTTCTAGGTTGAAGATCTACCTGTGCGATTCAAATATGTTGGTGAGAGGTGTTCAAAAGTGTTATATTCAAGAGATGGTATGCTGGATTGTCGTACAGTAGAAGTTATGTTCACCAGTGTGTGACTATCCATTGCAGAGGTGTTTAGGAGAAATGTTTTTGCTTCGAGTTTCTCCATAGTTATGCTTGAGGTCTTGCGATCCTGAAGGTGTGTTGATGATGTTGGTGGTTTACCTTAGTCAAGAGGATTTGAGGTTTGGTGCTTCGAAAGATAGTTTTT
>VDFB02095291.1:0-14702 GCA_007258455.2 Sequoia sempervirens | reverse complement strand
ACATTGGACAATTGTTCATGAATGAATTTGCTTATGACACCTTCCCAATGATAGTCAGTCTTCTCCTATTCCATCCTCACAATAACATGGCACATCCAATTCTCAAACATGCTAGCATCTTTTAATCCAACCACCTTGCTAAGAAGAGTGATGGCATCATAATATTCCTTCTTGAATTTTTCCCTGAATAACTGTTTAGGCATTTTATAATAATGAGACTTGGTATTCTCCAGCCAGGAATTGATGAGCTGCTAAGATTTAATAGTATATTATTTATAGTACTCCTTGGCTACTTCCATATTGAATGCCACCACATGAGACCTATCTGGCATATCAAAATTCTGAGCTATGGAGACATGATTCAAATTTGCCACAATCCTCCCTTGGGGACCAATTATTCTCTGTGTATCACTGTCATAATGCCTGACACACTCAAGGACCAAATCATAACACTGCACTATAGAGGGGAAGCCAGATACATGCCCCAATCCTGATTGTAACATTCTCTTAGCCATTAGAGGAAGATCCTATGTTGCCATTTTTCCCTTGAACTCCTCATAGTCCCATAGTCCAACATTGGTATCCGTTACTTCTGACCAGATAGAAGTGATCTTACTCTCCTGGATCTTGCTCTTGATGTCCATCTTAATTCTTTCTACTTCAGATATGGAGGATCCCACCATGTCACCCTTAGCCTTTCCAACTGTTACCTTGCTAGATTTAGCCTGCACTTGTTAAAGAAACCATAGTAAAAACCATAGGAAACCAATGTTAATGAATCAAAATCACCATTAAATTGGATCCCATATAAGCAATGTATCATTAAATCTCAAATAAAATGATCATATTAAACTTCAGGTTTCAGGACCATCTGTGGAATCCAAGCCAGGGAGGAATTTCGGAGAATTCCAAGCCAGACGAATTCTAGTGGAATGAACATAAAAACACCTATTAGCAATTAAATTCAATCATTATCAATCAATAAGCAGCATGTGAGATCCAAAAATAGCATCAAATAATCATAAAATGCACCATTACTTATTAACAAATCAAGTTATTCCATATTCCTTCATATTTCATGAAATTCTGGGAAAATCCGCCAGAGACAGATTTCCGCGAAGGAGGAGACACTTTGCAAAATTCAGAAAAAAGAGGGAACCAAAGATTTCAGGAAAATCTAGAGCCAAAGGAAATCCGCAGATAAGGTAAAACTCCGAAAGTATGCGAATTCCAGGAAAACGAAGGGAATTGGGAAAATCTACCAGAGCCAGAAAATCTGCTAGAGCCGAAAAATCCCGAACTGAGGTTGAAACCCAAACTTCAACACTAAATCACAATTTCACCCAAATTAATTGATCGATGATAAATTTCCAGAATCTAGGCCTGCGCTAAGTTTGATATGGGCCTTCCATAGGTTTTCTTAGAATTCTGGGTCAATTCGAAAGCATACTAAAGTTAAATGGTGATGCCCTAGATAGCAAACCCTACAAATCTGCCTAATGCACACGCAAGGTTAGGATTTAATCATTTTGACTGCTAAGTCTTTACAAGGGGAAATCACAACTCTCAAGCAAGACTCCTCATTATTCAAAGAAACAAACAAGCTCGGAAATCACTTGGGAGACTATAAATCAAACAATGTTATGCTACCCTAGCCACGAAATGATCAACATTCAAGAAGATTAAATCCCAAGCAAACCAGAAATGCCAAAGCAACACTAACTTCCATCAATCAAAAGAAGGGTAATCATATACATACCATTTGACGAAGCAGAAATTGATCTCAAAAATCACAAATGCTAGTTTAACGGCGCCCAACGAAGACAGTAGCAGAAATGCTCAAGAAATCACCCCTTAAATTGAAGAATTCACAAGCTCAACACTCCAAATCAAATCCAATACTCAAAGAACAAACTCCTAAGCTCAATCGATGACAAACAATAAAGTATAATGGCACAAAAGTTCTCAAAGATCGGTTAAATACATCGTTCAAAGCTTGTACGAAGAACATTAATGCCACCGACAAGACAACCAAGAAAATCTGGGAACCCGACGACAGGACAAAATTCAAAAAAATCTGGCCCATGAGGAATTCTGCAAAGAACAAAATTCTCTGAACCACAACATTCATTCGGATTTGAGTAGGATCCGGGAAAATCCGACTGAGGTGGAAAATCCCGAATCGGGGTAAAAACTCGAAATTCACCCAGAACTTAAGATTTTCAATGAATAACTTAGGGGAATCACTTAGGCAATCAAAATAAACATTTAAGCACATGCCAAAGCAAGATAAATCCTCAAAATAAAAGGGCCAAGACACCAAAAACCAAAGCGAAAGAGGGTCCTTGCTTTCAGTGTGGCGTGTGTGCGAAAACTGCACAACAAATGGTAACTCTACTAGGGAAATGCTCCAGAGCATTTGATGAGGAACATGAATCTAGGACCTAGAATCTCTAGTTTCAGTCTCACTATGAGACAAACGAATCAAAATGAAAAATTCAAAGAATTAGAACCAAAGGGTAGACCGAACCTTCCATAAATTGAAAATCCAAGTGTGTGCATATGAGTTCATTTCCCTCCTTGAGATATTGCAAAAACCAAGTTCAGTCAGGACAGGCTACATAAAGATTCTAACTTCAAAAGCAACTTGGATAGAGCCTCGCTTCTAGTCAGACATCTATAGCCCCGACGAGGTTATCGTTGTGACTCTCCCAAACATGGCTCTATTGCCAGCCAGGTGTCTATAGCCCTGATAGAGATATTCAGATACTCTTGATAGATTGAATTCATTCTTTTGATTTTCAATATTTTCACTTTGCTTTCTTTGATATTCTTTTCAATGTCACTTTTCATTTCAACCTGTGAACAATGAAGTTCACACTCAGGGCTGAGAACCACAGTGGCGTTGAAGCATAAATATGATTTTTCACTTCAAAAGACTTCACAAGGATCCTACTGAAACATCAGGATTCTTAAGATGTATGAAAGATATAAGATTTCAGAATACTTCAAATTCAAATCAAAACCAGTGGCCCATCTTCTATAAATCAAACATTCAAACTATTTGGTAATAACAAAGATTTCAACCATCCTTTTGAGACACAAGACTAAAGTCCAATAAAATAATTAGAACAGTCCCAGATAATGATATATTTTCCTGCAGGTGCAACACATCTAGAAGAAAACAAGAAAACCCTCAAAGCAAGAGTAGAGCAAAAACAAACCAAACCAAAAGCAAACCTACACTAACCAAAACAAACAAAAGAAAAGCAGAAAGGGAAACCTACTCTAACCAAAGCAAAGTGAAAGAAACAAAATAGAAATGTTAGATATGTTAGTAACATATCTTATATGTTAGATATTTATCAATAACAAAAATGTAGGTGGCCGCATCATCTAACTGGTGTTTAGTAACATGATCATCACTGACTGGAGCATAAACATCATGCCACCACTTTCTCAACTGCTCTAAACTTGAATATTTAGGTGCAATCCTCCTTCTCCCTATCATTATCTCAAAGAAGGCAATGCATCCATTATAAACACCAGTCAAGGTATCATCAATTTGCCTCCTCTGCTTGTAGATCTTCTTTAGAACCTTCTGCCTAATCTGCAATGCTTCAAACCATTCCCAAGGTTCGGCAGCTTTGGAGGAAGGGAGAATTTGATCACTTATAAGCTTATCCTTGGTATACTCCATGATGGTTTTGGTTTTCTATAGCAGGAGATTTGTATCTTCTTTATCCTGAGCTAATACCTCCTTCAACCAATCAGTTGCCCTCATAGCATCTTTCCCAGATGATAGAATGTCCCTGATAGCATCATTTCCTTTAGTTCACACCCCTTGTAGCCAATTTGTTGTAGCAAGAGTGGAGGCCTTCATTCTTTCAAGTTCAATGATAGTCTCTTGGGGTAAGGGTTTTGCACCAGAGGATGAGGTGTTTGTTAGCTCTCAAAAACGTAGGTAAAGGATACCTCAAGAGGCTGCCAATCTCTTGATACATTTTAGGGTAACATACAAGGTTTTAGTGGCTTGAACCTTCTACTCTTCAGGTGTTGCTAAACCTAGGCGGGTGTACCTATATGAATTATGAAAACTTGACCTTCTATCTTTTCTCATACAGTGATTTGTCCATCATGGCAGATGAAAAATGGACAAATAAAATCAAAACTCTAAAACCTAATATGCTTAGTTAATAGATGTAAAAAAGATTGAATAAAACTGAATGATAAAACACAGAGACCAGTGCCTTATTGGGTATGCGGAGTCAAGAGAAATCTGAAAGAAATACTTTGTTCTGGCAGACATTCAAGTTTTTTAGCATTTGATTTAGTTTATAACTAGTATAAAAATGCAAGGTTATGATTATCAAGTTCTTCTTACTGATCCAATTGGCATTCTCTAATTACTATGATCAACCTAAAGGATTTAATCTTTACTGGAAATAACCAATCAATTGACCATACAGATGCAACAAATGTGCACCAACAAACTGGATATAATCTTGTTACACCAATTCAAATAACCAAAAAACACCATACTGGAGACAACTTCAATAATACTTTCAACGAATACCATGAACAACTGATACCAGAAACAACTGCACCATATTATTAGATTTCAATTGATATCTCCATGATTTGAAACATGCAACATAGTCTCATATTGGCAAAAACATTGTATTACCCTGTATATTTTTTGCCTATCTACTCTAATCCATCATTTTTTACAATTAAGAATGAACATTTATACATTGGCCATTGAAGAGACACAACGCTTCACATTCACAAGTCAGCAACGAACTGTTCGAATTCAGGCTTCTGCTAATCATTCGCTGAAGACATTCACTGAGACATCTAGTAAGTATGTCGAAGGAAATTGTATCACTGTTATCTGTTTCTATTTTGCCATGAAATCTTACTGTCGGAGAAATATCACATCAAAAACCTTTATGCTTCCCCGAGATCACACTTCTGTTATGTTTGTTTCAATCATTGAGACACAAGAGTCATTCTTACCGAGCAGCGTTCCTTTTGTTCTGTTCACAATCGTCATAGCTCTATGATGTCAGGGAGACCTCATACATATAGTATTTTGTTATACCAAAAGTTCATCACACATTCAGGTTGCCATGACATACTGGTAGTCCCACTTATGTGATGTTCCATCTCATGTGAGTCGCTGTGACTTTATAATGTCAGAGAGACCTCATGTAGATCACACAATGTTTCACCGAAGGCACCCATCTACTCATATGTCACTGTGACAACCCAATTTTCATGCTAACAAAGTGACCTATGCTTTCCATTTGGCGAGACCCTGGGAACCTCGCCAAGACCACACACCAAAACAAATAGGTCACACCGAGTAGTATCTTTTATTATATTCATCTTCATCAAGACATTTAGATTTTCTCACCGACAAAACCATCATATATATTATCGGCGAGACTAGAGGTCACTCGCCAAGACTTCACTTTGATAACATATACTCTTACCAAGACATTTGCTTGTGAGCCAATTGGTGAGACAATATGACTTCGTTATGACTTCACACCGAAGAAAACATCTCTCATCGATGAGTATTTTGATAGAAACCCTTTGAAATAAGTCAGCGAGACATATACATTTCGGTAAGACCTCACCCCTACATCCTTTGGCTCGGCCGAAATGAAACCACTTGTATTGTTCGGTGAAACTCCGCCCGATATGCATTCCTTTATCAGCGGTCGGCAAGACAAGGTGAGTTTTCCAAGACATTATATCGAAGATCTCTCACCAATGGAGTTCTCGTGTGTATTATCAGCGAGACAAGACAATGTCGGGGAGACCTCTCAAAGATGGAATTATGTTACACTGAAGCACGGTGGACCCACACACGATCGCCGAGACACCACCAACCTCTCACTGAAAACCTCTTGAAAGAAGACTTCATGCTCTGTCGGTGAGACATATAAATGTCGCTATGACATTTCACCGAAGACCCCTATGTTTGGCCGAAGCAATGCCCCAAATGTTGTTTGGTGAGACACCACAAATCTTATGTCGACAGAGACCAAATGTGATCCATCGATGAGACCCTCTTGTATTCGGTAAAACCTTCTGCCAAAAGCAACATGTTAGGCTGAAGTGAATCCTTTATGCACAAGTCAGTAAGACAAGAAAGACTCGCCAAGACATGATGCCGAAAACTATGACTCAGGCTGAAGAAATCAACATGAGAAAATCGGTAAGACATATCAAGTTCGTTGTAACATTACATCGATGCCCAAGCTCTTGCCAATATGAATCCTCCTCAGTTGCTGAAACAATGAAAGATTCCCGCCGAAAGGTGAATGCACATGACCTGTGATTGCTGAGACATCAAAGAAGTCTTGCTGACAGAACTGAAGCATACAAATGTTAGCACAAAAATGACATGGGTCGGGGAGACAGCCATTAACCTATGCCGATAGGAACTACAATATGGAAAATGCATAACCCGATGGATTTTGTGGGGCTACATGAGAAAAATGCAAGCAAAATGTACTTGTGGTGGGACTTATTTGGAAAAATATGAAAGTGAACAATATGTAAAATCATCAGATTTTTACAGTTCCGACAGGGTTAATAGATTGTAGGGGTTTCATCAAATCTTCCAAGAATTTCTTGAGTCCCTCAATCTCCTTCTTCATCTCTTGTTTAGTTTTCATTTCCTTTCTCAATCTGCCCAAGATGACTGCACTAGAACCCTGATAATCTTCAATGTCCCGTTCAACGAAAGTGGGTCCTAAATTGATAGTATGCAAGTTGTAATATTTTGCTATTACATTATCTCTATTCTTATCAGGGGCAGGAGTTGCAATGTGGGCCACTCTATTACTTGCCTCATCTCTTTCAATCTTTGAGATGACCCTGGCCTTCTTCTTACCCTTATCCTTTCCAATCTTGGCTAGCAACTCATCCCAGTTAGGTGGAGTGTCCTCCACAACAACTTGCTTTCTATTTATTTCCTTGTCCAACCAATCTGGAGCAGTGGACTCTAACTACACTTTGCTTTGTCTCACCTCCTATTGATCTTTAGGCGCTTCCTCATTCACACCCTGCTTCTCAAGAGTCTCATCTACCTTATTCTCATTTTCTTCAACATGTTCCTCCTTGTGCTCAGGGGATGGAACCTTCACTGCTTCTTCCTCTCTATGAGGGGATTTGACCTCTTCAATTCTAATAGGTGACTCTTCATATGCAACAAGGGGAGACTGCATCACTTTTTCAACTTTGACCTCTGCACTATAAAGGTCACCCTCATGAAATTCCTCTCCCTCAGTGTCTGGATGATCTTCAAATTTCTCAAATTCACCTAGTTCGTTTTGAGCTTGATGGGAAGAAGGAATATCATCATGCTCCTCATCATGAGAAGTAATTAGAGGAAGATCTGCCTTGGGCACATTATCCTTAGGAGAAGGAGTCCTAGACTTCCTTGTATATACCTGTGTCTTTTCTCCTGAAGAACTCTCTACATTTACCATAGGTGGACCCACTTCCACTACATCCTTGGAACCTTCCTTTTGTGATAATCTCAAAATTCTCCTTCTTTTCAGCACAAGAACATCAAATTTAGGACTCTACTTTTTAGTTTCTTTCTTTTCACAATTCTTAGTCCTTGAAGTATGCCCCCTTTTCTTGGCAATGGGCTTCCTCTATTTTTCTGTTTCTTGGGTTTCCTCCCCTTGAACACCTTTAATCTTGATTTTAAAAGGGGAATCCACCTTACCTTTTCCTTTAGGATCTTGCTCAGTCGATTCCTTGGAAGTGGAGTGAGAGTCTAAATCTCCCATCAGATCATAGGTGCATTGTACACCTTCATTTTCCAACTCCCACATTTTATGCTTTTTCCACATTCTGGTAAACTTGGCGACTGGATCCATTAACTATTTTAATTCTATCTTTTCTTCCTCTAGCCAATCCACATCACCAATTGACATGTCCTTAACTGCCTCATAAGCATGACCCTGAATCAAATCCCCATCATCTTCAAGTTGATCAAGAACTGACTGATTCAACTGGAAGCCAGGAAAAATTCTTCTTCCTTACCTCATATTCGTCACTGCAATTGGCCCAGTAGTCTTCCAGATCAACCTTATGGCTATACTCTCTACTGGCCTTCTTTTGGTCTTCACCTGTTATATCAAATCTAGACCTCTTGGAATGGAAAGATAAACCAAGAGTACTCATCTCCTCTTCTGAAGTCTAGGCTGAAATAATGGAAGGGCATGCCTCTCCAGTACCTATCCTCAAAGGGAAGTCTCCTCCAAAACCAGTCTCATGTTTGTCTCTTTTAACAACAGCATCAAAATCACATATTTGTCGAGTGACCACCAAAAGTATGATATGATTAGTGGGATACCTTGGAAGCCTGTATGGAGCCCTTTGATAACCATCAACCTGAATGTATGAGAAGGTTGGGAATTGAATGAACCAAGCACCATATTTCTTAAGGAGCTCCTTGGCTTGGTGAGAAATTCTTGTGTGTTCTACTCCCTAAAGCAATCTGGTAATATGCATGGTGAATGCATCATTCACCCTCCTATAGTTTGGGCTTCCCAAGTGCAATTGAGGGTACGCCTCATAAATAACATCCTACCCAAAGACACCCTTGGCACTTAATCCCTTGTATGGATTAAATCTTGCGAGAGCATATACTAAGTACGAGGGCATTGTGAAGGTCTTGGTTTGCAGCACATTGGACAATTGCTCATGAATCACTCTGCTTATGACACCTACCCAATGATAGTCAGTCTTCTCCTGTTCCATCCTCACAATAACATGGCACATCCAATTCTCAAACATGCCAACATCTTTTAATCCAACCACCCTGCTAAGAAGAGTGATGGCATCATAATATTCCTTCTTGAATTTTGCCCTGAATAATTGTTTAGGCAGTTTAGAATAATGAGACTTGGGCTTCTCCAACTAGGAATTGATGAGCTATTGAGATTTAACAATCTATTCTTCATAGTACTCCTTGGCTGCTTCCATGTTGAATGCTACCACATGAGACCTATCTGGCATATCAAAATTCTGAGCTATGGAGACAGGATTCAAATTTGCCACAATCCTCCCTTGGGGACCAATTATTCTCTGTGTATCACTGTCATAATTCCTAGCACACTCAAGGACCAACTCATAACACTGCACTGTAGAGGGGAAGCCAGATACATGCGCCAATCTTGATTGTAACATTCTCTTAGTGGTGCAAGAGCACCTGGGAAAATACTAGGTTTATCGAAGTCTTGAATGTAGTTCAAATTTTGTTGTGTTGTTCATAAGGTCATGTTGACCATTGTGTTGAATGCTTAGGGATGTTTTTGATCTGTTGGGAAGAAGTTGACAAGAGTTAGTTTTAGAACATCATCTTGCTAAGTTGTCAAAAATGGACCAAGGTTGAAAAACACAGTGTGTTTTATAACATTAACCATTTTTGTCATACATAGGCTCGGTAAAAGAAACTTAACTATTTCTAGGGCCTATTTAAGGGGTATCTCGACCCAGGAGCAGGGTTGGAAGCAATAATATTTTGGTGAAAACTGGTGTGAATAAAAGAAATAGCATTCTGAGTTAAAATTTTTGAACTTTTGTATCTTGATAGAATTTTTATGGATTATTTTGCTACTGTTTTGATTTGTGCAATGTATTTTTGGTTGTTTTCAAGCTTTTTGTAAGATTAGATAGCTTCTTTGTTGAATTTGCAAGCATTTGTTGTAAATAGTTTAACTCTGCTCAGATTCTAGTCTAAATCAGACTGTTTTTAGAAATGGGGTGCTAGAGCACTTTTCCACCATACAAACCATACAGCCCTTTAGAAATAGTTCCTAGACACCATGCTTGTACATATGTTAGTTGGTAGGTTTTTTTTGAGTATAGGAGATGCTAGCAATGTCTTTCCCTAGGTGAGCCAGGTAGGGTCCAGTTAGGGAAGACCAGGAGAAAAAGATAGATAACTTGTAGGGGAATTGAGATTTTGGAGAAATTCCTTTTGGTGAATTTTTTTTAGAGTCTTGGCAATGCCTGGTAGTTAGGAGGAGGTTCTATCAAGTCATTTGGTGAGAGAACTTTTTGACAGTCTAAAACAGTCTAGAAAAGCTTAAAAACCCTAAGGGTTTTGACCATTTTTGTGTATGGCGGTGTGCTAGTAGTGTTGACTCAAAACCCTAAAATCTTCAAGGTGAGGGGCATAGGAACCACCAATCCCAAAGCAAAGAACCAGGTCTTTTGGTGGGTTTTAGGAGAAAATTTCCATTTACCTAGGTAAGAGGCCCTAGTGGGGCTCTAGGCTTGTAGCCTTTTCTTCCCTAGGAAGGGATTTTGTGCAGCCGATGGTTAATTAGAGTCTTGTGTTGGAATAAGAACCCTAGATTGATTACATTGAAGCTATTACAACATCTACACACCCCTGCAAGAATCAAATTGAATGTTGAGAGAAATTGGCCTTTAGGAAGATTAAGGGTCAAGGAGTGGAAGTGGCAAGGCACCAAGGTTGGCTTGGTAGTATGGAGGAATGTTGATAGAGGGGTTGGCTAGTAATACCAGGGGTGCCTATACCTATGATAGGACCTAAAGGTTATGGTGAAGGAGTCACCTAGAAGTTCTTGAGAGCAAGGACCTGAGCATGGGACTGTGAGAGTCTCATCCAACCCCTATCCTATCAGATTGGTATTAGAGCCAGTGAAAGATTTCGGAAGCATTTTATATGTCAGAGGTTGAGTCTAGTGATTCTTCCATCATGGTGACCAATGCAAAATTGGCTAAGATGGTTGAAGATTAGGAAGAAGACAATAAACAATTGAGGGAAAGAATAGCCAAACTTGAGCAAGCAGTGAGTAGTGCATAGTTTGAGGGAAGGATACCAAAAGAGGAAGATGTTGCAGAGGAAGATAAGACCCCTAAACCTGACCCTGTTTTGAAGGAGGGGCCTTTCTTGAAGGCATTGAAAGCTTTGAGTGGGAAAGCACTTGAAGGCATACCACTTTTTAGTGGAAAGATGGAAGCTGATCTAGTTATGGATTGGATAGAAGGTATGGAAAACCATTTTGAGTGTGATGGAATCACTGAAGCACAAAAGGTAAAGGTGGCTAAGTCAAGATTGAGAGGATCTGCTTTGACGTGGTGGAAGTTCATTCAGACAAAGAGGGAAAAATAATGAAAACAACCCATATCAACTTGGAAAGGAATGGTTGCCAAGGTGAAAGAAGCCTACATGCCAGATGACTATGAGATTCAATTGCACAAGAAGAGGAAAAGTCTAAGGAAGAAAGACCAAGATGCAAACACTTACACTGAGGAGTTTCAAAAACTTTGCATGAGATCTAATGTGACAGAGGATGAAAGTCTCAAGGTGGCTAGGTAACTTAATGGTTTGAGGTGGAATATCCAAGAAGAGATGGCTCTTCTAAGTCCCAAGACAGTACACCAATGCTATCAGTTGGCCATAAAGATTAAGGAAGGAAGCAAGAGGAAGCAAGATAAAGCTTCTAAGGGTAGAGGCAAAGGCAGAGATCAAAGAGGATAGCGAGGTGGCTACCAAGGTAGAGGCAATGACCAAAGAAATCATGGAGAATCTAAACTCACTGAGCATGGAGGAGAAACATCTTCTAGAGGTGGATTTAATAGAGGAAGAGGAGCAAGCAGGAGCAATTCTTATTTTGCAAACATGAAGTGTTATCATTGTAATCAAATGGGACATCCAGCTTATAGGTGCCCAGAGAAAGCATCCTCATCAAGCAATGAAAATAAAGTGGCTTATGCACAAGAGAACACTATGAGTCCTAAGGCATTTGAGATCAGTCATATAGAATATGAGGTAGGAGAGAATCTAATGTTTAACAGAGTCTTGATTAGACAACCAGTTAGGGAAGAACCTAAACAAAGAAGAGCTCTTTTTAGAGTAAGGTGCAAGATACTTGGAAAAGTATGCAAGGTCATAGTAGATTCAGGTTCAACAGACAATATAATCTCAGAGGAGGCAGTAAAAAAACTAAAATTGGAGAAGGTACCCCACAATAACCCCTACAAGGTCACATGGCTGAACAAAGGGCAGAGTGTTTTAGTGAATGAGCAAGTAATGGTGGAGTTTTCTATTGGAAGTTATAAAGACAAGTTGGTTTGTGATGATTTACCCATGGATGCATGCCATCTACTACTAGGTGGACCATGGAAATATGACAGAAGTGCTATTTATGATGGGAAAGAGAATACTATTTCCTTCAAAAAGGATGGAAGGACCTTCAAGTTGTAGTCACTATCAGAAGAAGAAGAGGGACAGTCAAAGGCACCAAACATCATGTTGAGCAGTGGTAAGGAGTTCCTTAAGAACCTACACCAAGGGAATGAAGGATATGTGGTTGTGTTGCAACCTAAAGAAGAAGACAAGGTTGAAAAGATAGTCTTACCAGAAGCAGTCCAAAGGTTACTTGATAAGTACAAGAGCATAGTTAGTGATGGTACACCTACAACCTTACCACCAAAGAGAGCAATAAGTCATCAAATTGACTTCATACCTGGAGCCTCATTGCCTAACAAAGCAGCATACAAACTTACACTAGAGCAGAACCTAGAGGTAGCTAGGAAAGTGCAAGAATTATTGGATCAAGGATTGATTCAAAAGAGCATCAACCCATGTGCAGTGCCAATGGTTTTAGCAACCAAGAAAGGAGGTAAGTGGAGGTTATGTACTGATTCTAGAGCAATAAATAGGATCACAATCAGATATAGATTCCCTATCCCTAGGATTGAAGACTTAATGGATTGCCTTGGAGGAGCACAATACTTCACCAAGTTGGATCTCAAGAGTGGATACCATTAGATCAAAATTAAGGATGGTGATGAGTGGAAGACAACTTTTAAGACAAATGATGGGTTATATGGGTGGAAAGTGATCCATTTGGCCTCTCAAATGCCCCTAGCACATTCATGAGACTCATGAATGAAGTAATCAAGGACTTTACAGGGATATTTGTGGTATTGTATCTTGATGACATCCTTATATACAGCAAGACAGTAGAAGAGCATTTGAAACATGTGGAGCAAGTTCTTAGAAGGTTGCAAGAGGAGAAGTTGGCAATCAATCTTGAGAAGTGTGAGTTCTTTAAGCAAGAGCTTGTCTATCTTGGTTTTGTAGTGTCCAAAGGCTCATTGAAGATGGATCCAAGCAAGGTGGAAGCCATCCTAAATTGGCCTACACCAACCATAGGGACAGAGGTAAGGAGTTTTCATGGATTGGCTCAATTCTATAGAAAATTCATAAGGAACTTTAGTGGTATATGTGCACCAGTCTAGATACAATCAAGGGTGGTATAAAAACTAAGTTTGTGTGGACTCAAGAGCTGAGAAAGGGTTTAAGAAACTGAAACAAGAAGTGGCAACTCAACCAATTCTCTTATTACCTAGCTTTGACAAGTTGTTCACTATTAAATGTGATGCAAGTGGAGTGGCAATAGGAGGAGTGCTAAGTCAAGAGGGCAGGCCTATAGCCTTCTTTAGTGAGAAGCTAAATGAAGCAAAGAAGAAATATTCAACCTATGACTTGGAACTTTATGCTTTGGTTTAGTCACTTAGGAAATGGAGGCATTACCTTCTACCCAAGGAGTTTGTGGTCTTTACTGACAATTAGGCACTCAGCTTTATCAACACTCAAGAGAAGTTGAGTAATAGGCATTTGAAATGGATGGAATACATCCAAGCTTTTACTTTTACCATCAAGCACAAGAAAGGAAAATGAACAAGGTGGCAGATGCATTAAGCAGAAGGTTGTTGACAGTGCAAGAGATACAGCTCAAGAGCATTGGCATAGAGAGTTTCAAGGATCTATATGGGGAAGATGAAGACTTTTCAGAGGCCTATAAGGTATGTTCTAACTTTGAGAACCATTTCCATAGTCAATACTCAGAGTATACTTTGCAAAGTGGGTTGTTGTTTAAGGGCAATCAGTTATGTGTTCCAAGAGGGTCAATGAGGGAAAATCTGATTCAAGAAAAGCATAATGGCAGTCTTAGTGGGCATTTTGGCATCAATAAGACCTTAGAGCTAGTACAAAGATTCTATTATTGGCCTAAGTTGGCAAGAGATGTTAGAAGGTATGTGGAACAATGTGTTGTGTGTATGAAAGCTAAGGGAGGAGCTAGTAATGTTGGTTTATATCAACCCCTACCTATTCCTAACAGACCATGGGAGTGTGTGAGCATGGATTTTGTGGTAGGCCTTCCTAAGACCAAGATTGGTTTTGACAGTGTTTATGTTGTGGTAGAAAGATTTAGCAAGATGAGTCATTTTATTCCCTGCAAAACTACTCATGATGCTAGCTACATAGCTCATCTTTTCTTCAAAGAAGTTGTTAGGATCCATGGGCTACCTTTGAGCATTGTTTCTGATAGAGATGTGAAGTTCATGAGTCACTTTTGGAAGACTCTATGGAATAGATTGGGTACAAATCTGTCATTTGGATCAGCTTACCATCCTTAGACTGATGGTCAAACAGAGGTGGTTAATAAAGTGTTAGGTAATCTTTTAAGGTGCTTAACTAAAGAATATGGATAGACATGGGATATGGTTATCTCACAAGCTGAGTATGCTTACAATGATAGTGTCAATATAACTACAGGGAAGAGTCCATTTGAGGTTGTGTATGGGATGTGCCCAAGAGGCATTTGTGAGCTTAGAGACCTTGG
>VDFB02095290.1:0-31122 GCA_007258455.2 Sequoia sempervirens | reverse complement strand
GAAGAAGGAGTGGTAGAATGCGCCTTAACCACTTAATGATTTTCTAAGTCTTGAGAATTGAAAGTGTGAGGTACTAAACGCGCCTTAGCCTGGAGGAGGTTAGAAAATTGTTTGAAGTGTTTAAAACTTGAAATATGCTCCCTTGTTTGCGCCTTAAGGAAAGACATGGAGATTGTGCTAAGTAATCGAAGATGGAAGTAGCCTACATCATTTGCGCCCTTGAGCTGGAAGGAGAGAAATTCGCTAAGTGTTAAAATTGAAAGCTCACATGGTTATTTGCGCCCTAGGCTGGAGGGGTAAGTTTAAAGTATGTAAGTATGGAAAACTCAAAGCCCACCCATTGAAGTGCGCCCAAGGTGTTAAAAGGAGTAGTGCTAAGTGTTGATAAAAATTCTTCACAGGCAAAGTGACTAAAGATGGAGGAACGAAAATGTTCTAAGGAAAATTCTCCCCTGATACCCAATATTGATGGAATTTAAATATTTTTCTAAGTGTTAACAAATTCCACCTCTCTAGAGGAAAATACGCTTGGACTTGAAGGAGATAAATTCTTCGAAGCACAGATAAATTGCCAGTGATGAAGTTAGAGAATGTCAGCTTCGCAAGGGTAATTAAAACATTTTCTCCAAGTCAGAGCAAGGAAATGCGCCTAGAATTGAAGAAATGGATTAAATTTGATGAAAATCATTTTTTTTTTTCTAAGGTTCAAAAATTCAAAAATTAAATGAACCCGTTCATTGGGTACCCATGAATTTGAGGCGTTCTGAGAGAAATTTTCTTCTGGGTATTAAAGATTGTTGATAAGGAATGGATTTTAAAATCTTCTACACTTTGTTGAGACCTTCGGGGTGAATATTTTGATAGGCACCAGGTTAATGAATTTCCTAAGGGAAACTTGAAAATTTTCTAAGGCAAATGTGAAGAAAATGTGTTTTCAAGGTGAAATTCTCCAGATGATGAATTTGAAAGAAACTGCCTAGGTGAATTTGCTTAGATCCTTCATGAAGATAGTTTTTTTGAGCCAGAGATGAGTAAAATCAAAGTTGTCGAAGCTCCAGCGGGTGAAATGAATTTCTCCAGGATGCAGTTGAAGTTGATATTGTCCAAAGGATGATGAAATTTGGCTAAGGCATGAGGAATTATGAAGATGGCAAAAGTTTGCTAGTGGGGGGCGATGAACATGAAAATCAGGTAAGTAAGTTAGGATTATGTTATGAAGTGTTCTAATACTCTTCTCCTCGCTTGTTTTGCAGGAGGAATGTTGAAGCCAGAGCCCGATGACTTGAAGTGATGAAGCACGATGATACTACAACCTTTGGAGGAAGATAAAGTTATAAGTTTCATATGAAGGAAGAGAAAGTTGCAAGAAAATGGCTAAGTGTTGAAGAAACATTTTCAAGACTCAAGATGGAGAAAAGAGCGGAAGTTAGAGCAAGGTTGAAGAACAAAGTCAAGAAGAAAATCAAGAGCGTTTGGACTCCAGAGTCTATCAAATTTTATTTGAAGAGTCAATCTTATAGATTCTTTTACCCTCCTCCAAGCGATCAACAGAATTGGCTGAGCGAGAAAATCAAGAACAGTGTGAACGCGTCTGTTGACGGGAATCTTCTAGAAGGGTGGTGGCCATTAATGGCGCATTTATTACCCCACTCTCCTTTGTGGCGGTTTTTAGGGAAAATCTTGTTTAGGGTTGAGGTGGCACGATTCTGGCCACTCTATTAATTGTAACCCTAGCCGTCTTTTGGGACTTGGCTAGCTATATAAAGGGGGAGTCCCCCTTCATTTGGACACTCAGTAGACAGTAGAGAAGATCAAAGTAGAATTAGAGTAGAGGGACAACTTAGAAGTAGCTTAGAAGTAGATTGATACTGAAGTTGGAGGAGAAGGAAAGTTTTCCTTTGAAAACTTTTGTAAGAGATTGTTGTGTAAAACTTTCATAATAAAAGATCTTTCATTGATGGTGAAATTCGTCTTTGTTATGGATAGCTAGCGAGGTTTCTTCATCCCTTCTACTTCAAGTAGCGTAGAGTAGCATAAATTTCATTTTCATGCAAATAGATGTTAACTGTGGAATGTGGTGTTCGATCTAAGCAACTTCGTCTATCCATACCACTAGTGTATTTGCTGATGGTGAATGCGCCTTGTGTGGTCAACTGGAATATCATGCACTTAACTTCAATCACAGTTTGAATGATGGTATGCGTCGTTGTGATGGTATCTTCATGTCAAGTGGTGGTTTGAACATCTTTAGTCATCTCCCTTGAAGATTGCACCGACTCCGTGGAAGCTGTCCGATGCGAGGCAAAGCGAAGTCCGGTTAGAAGTTTGCTGAAAGTTGAGCTCCATATCTCACGCCTTAGAATAGATTTAGATTCTCTAAACCTTACCCCATTTCAATTCAGTACTTTCTGGTTAGAATAGGAACTGCATTCTCATAGACAACCTTCGAAAGTACTGAATTCCCTTTCTCCTCACCGGCCGAACAATTCGTAAGTCCCCTTTGAAATAAAGAAATCACATCGGTTGTAAACCGAGCCTATTCTCGCATTAAAAGAACCTGAGTCGGGGAATGCACTAACTTTCTGCAATCTTAGCGCAGCGGAATACTTTGATCAAGAGAGAGGTGATAGGAAGCCGCTATTTACCTTTATTCAAGGCGAAAGCGGTCAATGAAAAACACATCAACAAGTATAATCGCTCAATAACTCTAATTTGACCCTCTCCTTGCCCGTTGCTGTATTACCTCCTTTACGCATCAATCAACCGGCCGCAACGTTGTGTAATCGACTGCCTTCTTAAAAAAAACTCAGTAAGAACCTCTCCCTCATCATTCCGATAATTCCCACATCTTCTCCTCGACAAGAAACATAACCGGTGGAGAGAGAAGCGGTCAGAATCGTGTCTCCCATAACTGTCATCATCACCGCTAATTCGCCCAAGAATCTTTTTACATAGAAGGCTCTCGTGGATATGTACTCCAAAGAGGCAGCCGTATAATGACCTGAAAGGTCATAGGCACGTGCTTCGACAAGACACTTAAGATGATATTTCTCAAGCTCTTGTCCAACGATCTTGGCATCAATTGCCGACTTGCACCAATACATTCCAAACTGAAAAGGAAATTTGAGAGATGGTCTGTGCCTGCGGCGTAGAAGACGATAAACATCATGCTTCTGTCTTAGGAACTCCTGAAAGACTGTCTTATCCGAAGGATAACGTGGAAGCATAGCTGGATTTCCTGTGAATCCATATACTTGGATGTAGGTGTATGTCGGGAACTGAATAAACCAATCTGCCCATCCATCCATCGATGCCCTAGCAACTGCCGAGATACGAACGTGCAACTCCCGGTCCAAATTTCTCATTGTATAAGTCAGAAAAGCCTTGTGAACACGCTTGAAATGACGTTCAGCTCTAGTGAACTCAGGCTGATCATAATACTGATAGACTTTCTGAACAGTGAGAATACCCACGGTGTTTAGTCATCGGAACTGACCCTGATAAGCGATCAAGTACATGAGATAGGAACACGTGAAACTCATGGGCAACTAGGAAACCGGTGATCTGCCTGTGGAGAATGTCACTGATGAAGGATGCCTAGTCATAATGCTCTTGCCCAGAAATGATGTGACCAATAATGTAATACATCCAAGGCTGGAAAACATTTGCATGTGCTTGACCTGAGACATGATTCAGGAGTGTGATTACAATCGCGTATTCATCCTTGTACTCACCACGACCCACATTATTTGGCAATTTGTTCTTTGCTTGTTTTAACCATCTTTCTGCCATCTTCTTCTGACATTTGTCCACATCAGCATCAAATGCCTGCTCACACTGCTCCATAGAAATAACTAAACTGTTCTGGTGCTGAGGAATGCCAAAACTCCTTTCAATGTCCAAAGGTTTGAGACTGCAAATGATCCGTTCGTCAACTGACGCTATCTCACGAGTAGTAGGATTGTAACGCTTAATACAAGCCATCACAAACTCAACACAATGAACGAAGATAGGTATGGAAGAAGCCTCTAGTAAACCAGACTGCTCAATATTCTGAATGATTGAACTTCTAATCTTGACTAGATCTAGCACTGCTTCTGGCAATACTTTGTGAAGGTCTGTCTCAACCAACCTGCTGAAATCATGAGTGAGGACGGTTTTGGTCCTGTATTCAAGCTGAGTGAACTGCATTCTGAAAAATTCGCCTGTTGACTGTGAACTTGACTATATTCTGACAAGATTTATGGAATCTAAAAATAGCCCGCGAGAGTTAAAAATAGCCTTTCAAAGAATTATTTTCAGCAAAAAATCCGAGATATGGGTTTTGTCTAGAAAAGGATTCTAAGACAACCCAGAATGTTAGATTTGCGAAAATTCAACTTCTACTCGATCGTACAAAGACTTTTCACTTGAGAAAATTAGTAACTCAAGAACGAACGTTCTGAAGTTAAAAATTCGTGAAAAATCAAGTGCACAATTTTAACTCGAGGAAATTATATGAAAATGATCCAGATACTGAGACTTGCCAAATTCGCCAATTTCAGGAACATGCAATTTGTAATTTGAGAGAAATCTGAGATTAAAGGATGCAAAAAGATGTTTCTATGATGCCTTCTTCTGTGAAAATCGCCTTAGATTTCTTCAAATTACTGATATTTGTGAACTTTGATCTGCAAAAAGATATATTAAGTAAAATCGCCTCTGGAAATTGATGTGAATTTTGCCTTTGAACTGGAAGAATTCGCCTTGTTTTTGAAAACCACGAATTTTCCTCTTGAAATTTGCGCCTTTATGAAGAAATTCCAATTTCCTTTTGAAGAAAATACGAATTTATATTAAATTTGAGGATTCGCCTTTGATTATTGAGGAATTTGCAACTGAAGAACTTGCGAATTGCTTTGAATTTATGAATTGCGAATTTCTTAAAGGTGCGCGCCTTCTCTTCTTGAAGAAATACAAATTGCTTTGAAATTTACTTTGAAAATTGATAAACTTCGATTTCCCTTTTAAGATATGAATTTTCTTTGAAAAACACGAATTTCACTTAAGATTAAATTTGCTCTTAATGAAATCGAATTTCCTTTGAAAGCTCTGTGAATAATAATGAAGATGGCGCCATGTTTATATAAGAAGAAATTCGCACCAATTGGTAACTGCAAGAATTGAAAACCTTGACAAGAATAGAAGTCCTCTGATTGGTTGCCTTTCAGTTCCACTGCCACTGACTGGAAGTTCAAATTTAAATAAATAATAAAATATTTATTATCATGCAATTAGCAAGGGCGCCCAAAAATAGAAAATCGCCATTTTAATGCTAAAATTGCAAAATAAATAAATATATTTTGAACTTCAGTTGACAACTCATATGAAGATTTGAGATTCATCGTTAGACTTCAACGATTCCGAAAAGTCAACTCTTGAGCACATAGGCATCCATTTGCTCAAGATACTTCACTTTTTATTAACTCCCTATTTTATAGCTGACAGCACTGTTACAACTGGCCAACTTCAACACTGATTTCCGGATGACCGGGTGATGCTGAGATTGATCTGGAGAATTCATCGGAAAGCCTACTGAACAAGGAAGAAATGTCTGCTGGGAGACACTACTTCAAAATCTATCGTTTAACCCCTTCAAAAATTAGGCGCCCCTGATTAAATTGCTTTACAGGTTCTAGACAGCCATTTTCCCAAACTGCCATCTGATACTTCAAACGGCTGCTGACGGTGAACGGTGAACCTTGTTGACAAGAAACGAAGCTCATTGCGTGACTGGGGATATTTTGCATCCAATGACTGTATGCATGACACCTGAAAGCTGTGTTAAGGGCCTCAAAAGTAAAAGCGCCCCTGGCTCTTAGTTGCACTGAGGTCATTTTAACGAAAGTCGAACTTTCATCCAAGTACCCTACTTTGACCTCTAATATCTGGAGCTGGGATGACCCGATTCAGGCACTATCTGTTTTAACGGACAGCCAGAAGGGCCCACAAGAGAAGTCTCTAGAGGTGATGAAGCAAGAAAACTGCTTCTAAGACCTCAAAAATTTCAGTGCGTATTTTAATTAAAATTACTGCTCCAGACTTGGCCATTTTTCGGATATCTTCACTTTGTAGTATCACACTAAAGACCTTGCACATACGAGCATTTGCCAAATCCCGAACGCTGATGGCTAGGCTCGTTGGATAGATAAAATGATTACGCTCAAGTCTCGTGAAGACTTCAAACGCGAACGGGCTCATCTGACAGGCCTAAAGGCTAGGCGCCTTTGGACTGTAAAAATACACTGAAAATCTTTTGTTGGTCTGCCCGTGAATTTATGTGCTTGGCAGAATCTCTGCCACGACCACCTGGAACGTCGGATCGACAAGCAAAATGATGTGTTGCGGAGCTAGGCTAGAGTATTACTGATGTTAGGAAGACTCTATTTGCAAATTTTGCCATCTGAAGGGTCCTTTAAACCAGCGCCCCTGAGCTGTACTTGCACTGGGAACAAACGGAGAAGCTCAAAAACATGAAAACTCCATTTTAAGCTGATCTTCAGACGACTGCCGCCGGAGTTCTGAAACTCAGATGACTATGTTTGATATCTCGTCGGATAAGCAGACTAGTCAAGAACAAATTGACTATATCCGTCATTGAAAATGTCAAGATTTACCCCCTCTCTAAGATGGGTGCCCTCAGGCTAGAGACGCGCTTTTGCCTGAAAAAGACAAATTTCTCACATCTGGAAATTTAGGGATTTCAACTTCTGTCGTGATTTGCCAGAGCTGTGGGTCTTGGAAAGCTTTGCTGGATAGCTCAACGGATAGCCAGACTGATTCTGAAGAGATTGACTAGATTCTTGAACATTTTAAACAAGATCTTGACCTTCAACAAGCTGGGCACCCCTGGGCTATACTTGCACTTTCTGACTTTCTCTTTGAAAAATCTTCTTAAATTGACCATTAAAAACTCCGTTTGGATCATTGAAATCATCATGTGCAACATGAAACACCGTCGTGAGATGTTCCTCTATCGTGAAAATCTCCATTCTGAGTCTCTGCTTCAGGTTCTGATCAATAAAACTGACTTTGACTGACAAAATATTGACAAAAACTCTATGCTCGGTATTGCCCAAAACTGTATTCTACAACATTTTAGCAAGGTTTAAACTTTTTAATGCAAAATGCCTTGATGAAGCAAAAAAAATTTGGTTTGGCTACAACACTTCGACAGTTGCCCCACACTTAAAAATCACAAACACGGTAACATGTAATAGAAACGAGGTCAAACGGAGCTCATTTGAGGCACATGCAGGAAAATTAGGGTTTTGAGCTTAAGGACTAAAAATGAGGAATCAGACGTCAAAATGTCCAAAACTGAAGTATCCACCATGATCAGCATCTTCCGAGGAGTCTGCTGGCCAAATTTGAAGACAATCAGAGCACTTACTATTTTTAGTAAGGCGTACCTGAGACCGGCTATAAATAGAAAGTCAATCTTAGGCGCCAGCACAGACAGGCAAATTTACCAATGTTGAGCATGGCATCCAAATTTCAACACGAACGGAGCTAAGCAAGTCTCAAAATCAAGCAGCTGCTATAAATAGTAAGTCACTCCAAAGCTTGCCAAAAAGTAGGTCATCACGAAATCTTAGGGTGAATAGGTCAAACATGCAATGAGGACCCCTTGGCGCGAATTTCAAGACAAACGAAGTTGCAGAGAATGGAAAATCAGACACTTGCTATTTTTAGCAGGTTGGCACAGAGGAATTAGGGTTTCCTAAATTCAAGGGCAAGACAAGATAGTCATGCAAAAACAGCATCCGGCCACGGTCCCCACACTTCAGGCATCCAACATATGAAATTTGAAGACATTCTAAGCAATTGCTATTTTTAGTAAGTTGCTAAAAATAGCAGGTACATGCTAGCATCAGGCCTCGACATCTCAATTACATCTCGAAAGTTGAAACAAGGCGAAATCAGGCTTTTCAGAGTCAAAAGTCAATTCAAAGCACGAAATTTGAAGAACTTTCTAAAAATAGAAAGTCAGGGTGAATTAGGGTTAGCAGGAGAAAATCAACCTAAATTTGGCAAAGGGCACAAAGCACATCAAGTTTGATAATTTTTCAAGTCCGGCACCAGAATCTGTTTTAAAAGGCAAGAGACAGGCGGAAATTCTACCAAGGCAAAAATGAAGGCTCACAAGTCAAACTTGGAGTTGACCCCTCCACAGGCGCCTTAGAACTTGAAGAATAAAATTTTATCAAAAATGAAAGCTCTACATGTAATTTGCGCCCAAAGATGTTGGAGTTGGAAAATTTGCCTAAGTCATAAAACTGGAAGGAGGACCTGTGATATGTGCCCACCAAGGTGATGACTTGAGAACTTTTGTCTAAGTGATGAAACTTGAAGCAAGGTACCTCAAATGCGCCCTCCATGATTTAAGAGTTGAAAAAGTTCTAAGTGTTTAATTGAAAGCTCCATGGGTCAAATGCGCCCCACTTTGAAAGTAACTCAAAATTGTCTAAGCGTTGAAATTTGATGCTCTCCATGTGAAATGCGCCCATCACAAGGTGACTATGCAAGGAAAGTTTCTAAGTGTCAAAATTGAAAGTTGCCACTGCCAAATGCGCCCAGGAGCTAAGGAGGCTAAGTGTTGAAAAGTTTTAAGTATAAAAATATTAAAAGCTCCCCCTGTGATTTGCGCCCTTGAGCTTAGAGACTTGAAATTTTCCTAAGTCATTAAATTGAAAGTAGAAGGTTGGTATGCGCCCTCAACTTAAAGTCTACCATGGCAAATGCGCCGCAGCAAGGAGACGAAGATGGAGTTTAAAATTTTTTTAAGTCACAAATTTGAAGCTCAACATGTGGTTTGCGCCCTTAAGCTTGAAGACTATAAATTTTCCAAGTGACAAAAATTTGAGGTCCAAGGGTGGATTTGCGCCCAAGGACATAAAGGTGGGTTAGTTAATTTGACTGTGTCATAAAATTGGAAGTTGAAGACATGAAATGCGCCCCCTTTTTGACTTGGAAAATATTCGAAGTTATGAAATTTGAAACCTCCACATGCTATTTGCGCCCTACTTCAAGAGAAAGGAGTGAAAGTTTCTAAGGAGTGGAAAAGTGGAAGAACAACCTCTCATTTGCGCCCAACCTGGAAGAGGATAAAAGACGTCTAAGCTATGAGGATTTGCACCTTGGATAAAGAGGGGAAGTATTGATTAAATGTGGAGAATTCGAAATTAAAAGAGCAACCTTGCATATGCGCCACATTTAAAAGTGAGAGCTCAACCTACTATTTGCGGCCCCCCCCTTTAGCTTGGAGAATGAGACTCTTAAAAGTTTCTAAGTGTCCAAATTGGAGGCATGACCTGTGATATGCGCCTAAGAGCTTGAAGAGCAAAATTGAAACCCTAGGGGTGGATTTGCGCCTGACTTTGAAAGGCTGGAGGTTTGAAATTTGACTAAGGCAAATAAATTGGATGCTCACCCATTGATTTGTGCCCTACTTCAAGAGGAAGGTAATGGATTTTCCTAAGGCGTGAAACTTAAAGTTCACCCATTGATTTGCGCCTAGCCTTGAGAATGATGAAAATTTCAACTAAGTCATTAAGCTGAAACCTCAAGTGGTCATTTGTGCTTGGAGGGTAGAAGAGGTTAGAAGAAACATTAATGTCGAAATTAAAAGCTTCACACATGAAATGTGCCCCCCATGAGAGAAGGTTTAAAAAAATTTCTAAGACATTGAACTCTAAGCCAGAAGGCTATATGCACCCAAGGGAGAAAATGATATTAAAGGATAAAAATTAAAAGGGGTGATGAATAAATATTAATGTTTGAAAAATTAAATGTTTCGCCCTTTTCAAAATCACATGGTGAGTTTCTATGAAACTCGATGGCGTTTAAAATTTTCGAAAGGCATTTGGAGATAAACTTTAAATTTGCTCTAGACAAATAACTCGAAAATTTGCCTAAGTCAGAGGAGTTAAATAAATTAAATGAATTTAATTATTTTCCAAAGTCAAATTAAAAATTCCCCTTTAAATTTGGACACAAACATTTTAAAGTCGGAAGATTTTAATTGCAGGGAATTTATTTTGGAGTTATTATGGATGGAAAATAACTTTGCCTAGCTGTTTTAAATACTGACGATAAAATGAATAAAATTTCTCAGATAAAATTAAATGGAATTTAAATTAAATTTAAATTTTAAATATGCCATTTTAATAGCGGTGAGATTAGTTTAAACCGAAGTAAAATGATTTTTCTCGAAATTACTTCAGTTAACTGGAAGTAACTGGCAGTCGAGAGGGAAATTTAAAATTTAAAATGAGGAAAGAATCTCTCGGAGTAGGAAATTGCTATGACGACTGTAAGACGGCTAGAATATTCTCTTTTAAATTTGGAAAATGTCCAAGTCGTGATGAAAGGAATTAATAGCATTTGCTAAAATAAGCACCAGCTTTCAATTATAAAAGCTTTAAAGTTTTCATTTCTATATACAAGATTCGAAGTTGAGATTTGTGCTGGAAAGCTGAAAAAGATTATTGAGAATTATTCTGAGATTTTCTGAGGCAGATTTATTTCTTTAAATTGTTGAAGTTGAGAGTTGTTGAAGGCTGAAATCGTTTGATTATTTCTCTGAATACTGGAAGTCGAAATTGCTTGAGCTTGAAGTTGCTGAGATTTAAAAATCTTCTGAAGTTGCTGGACAATGAGTTCGATTTTTCAAGAAGTTTGAATTTCTCAAGATTTGGAGTTGCTGAAAGTAAGTTTGAAAGTTGTTGAGATTTAAATTTTCTGAAGTTGCTAAATGTTGAAGTAGAGATTGTTGAAACTTTCGAAGTTGCTGATTTAAAATTTTCGAAGTGCTGATTTGAAATTGTTGAAAGTTGCTTAAACTTGAAGTATTTTCCGAAGTTGGAATTGCTGGAGTTGATTTCTTCCGAAAAGCTGAAAATTCATTTGGCTGCAAATTACTAAAGTTTGGAGTTTTATATTTCGAAGTTTAAATTTATCGAGGTTTGGAGTTGAAGTTTTACTGCTGGAGTTATTAATTTTATCTTCTATTTGCAGCCAACTCCATTTGCCTGCCATCTCACGAAGTTTTTATTTTAAAAAATTTGAATTGTAATGTTTACTTCTCGTTTTGCAGATGGCTGAAGGTCAAAGAGTTGATGTTGCTGGAACAAGCAAGGCTGGAGCTAAGGCTGGAAATAATGAAGCTATCAAAGAAAATGCCTCCAGGCAGGCAATCATCAAGAATTTGAAGAAATCTTTTGTTCCAGAATCAAAGATCGTATCGAAGATTGGAAATGTGACTGATACCAACCTCGGTTCTTTCAACCTCGAGGCCTTCATGAGAAGAATATATGGACAAGGTGGCAATCCTCCGACGGAAGTCTCACGCAACATTGTAAGGAGCGGATTGTATGCAGCAGCCGGGTTCTAGCCAGTGGTTCGATGTCCAGAGCTGATTATGGAGTGTGTCAACTTTTACAATTTGGATCACCGGACGATTGTTTCTCTGGATGGCGTGTTGCTGGCCAACCTCGCCCCTGATGCAATCGGCGAGGCATTCGAGATTCTGCCCACGGATAAAATATTATACAAGTCCAAGGCAAAAGCTGATAAGATGTATGCCACATCTTTTGACAAGTGTGTTAAGAGGATTAACACCACGTGGATGAGAAAACCTAAACCTCCTGGCGCCAAGCTGCCAAAGCAAATTATTTCATAAGAGTTGAAGCAGGAATATTGTGATTTAATCATGTTGCTCAGTCGAGTTAATGGCAACTCTGAGGCATATGTGTTCGAGCCATGGATGTTCGTTTATATTTGCGTGGTGTTAGAAGGAAAGGCTGATGTTGATTGGGCTACTATGATCAGTGATAACATTGATGAGCAGTTTCAGAATCTAAGGAGGACGAAAACATTCTACATGAGCTCATATGTTATCTACATGCTGGCACAAATGACAAAATACAAGGAGCTAGCATACCAAGAGCCAATTGGGTGTGGTTTCAACCAATTCAAAATCCATGAATCTTGCAGGCAGTTGCATCTCACAAATACCCCTAACTTCAAGAGGGTGAACGATGCCTTCACAATGCACATCACAAGGACCCTTTAGTGGAGATTGCAACAGAGAATATCTGAGGAAGCACAAATGTTGATCGAGGAGTATGGGTTTTTGTTTGTCCAATTCCCAAAGTTTGCTTATTTAAGGTTGCCGGGGTACAACTCATACATCTACGGACTACCGAGTTACCCCACGAATAGAATGATAATGCTTGAGCTGTCTAGGCAACTTGTGGCCTATGACAAAATTATAAGAAGGAAGAAGAAGGGAGGTTTGCACTTCCCCATTGTTTTGGGAAACTGGCTCGAGGAGTGCCCTTCTTTGCAGGCAGCCAAGGAGGCAGAAGATAAGTTGCGGTTCTATCAGTTCACTCTCCATACCAGTCGGCAGGATTTTGATCCTCGAGGGAAGATTGGAACGGTGCAGGGTGAGGAGTATAGGCACAGGGCTCACTTGGAGGATTTTTGGGCAAATGTTGGAGACGAAGTTGAGATTAGAAGAAGAATGTTCTCCAGGTTGCCTCTTAAATTAATCAGAGAGTGCGAAGTGGTCCAAGTCTCGGATCAGGTTGATGAAGATACCAAACTTACTCACCCAGACTATGAGTCGATCAAGAACACGCTGATTCCACCACCAGATTGGCCTGAGCCAGAGATTACAGACTTAGACACTTTGTCTATGCCTGTCTTGACCTTCACAAGGAGTTGGGTGGAAGGGCATGTCCACAGGTTGAAGAGAAGGTCAATTGCCCTCACGTACAACCTCATGGGTGATAGAAGGCCACCGGTGCCAACAAAGAAAAAGAAACAGATTGTCCAGGTTGCTGAACCACAACAACAGCAGGAAGAACCTATTCAGCCTGAACCAGAGGGATCAAAAGATACTTCGTCTACTTAGTTGTTGGCCCATTCCTTGTGATGTCCCCACTCTAGTTAGTCACCTGATGCAGTGTGTTAGCCCTTTTCTTGGACCCTTGTGGGCTAACTGGATTGGTTAGAGGGTCAGTGGTACCTTCTGGAGAGTTCGGTCGATTTCATTTCCTGAGATCATGGATAGGCTCATTGCAGGCCTTGGCAGTACAAGAGTTTCTTTGCTTCTGACGGCATTGAATTCTGTTGAGAATTGAGGGAGATAGGCTTACTTAAGTGATTTAAGTTAATTTTTAACTTAAAGTCTTTTTATAAAGTCAAATTGACTTTATAATTCTTATTTCACTTAAATCAAGTCTAAAGTGAATATTTTAATCTTATATCTTTTAATCACTTAAAGGAGGCGCCAAAAATAAAAAAGAAGACTATGGAAAGTGACTTAAGTTTATTTCCATAAATTTAAATGAGCTAAAGCCCTAAAATGTATGGCTTTCTTAGGTTTTCACCTCCTTTGCTTTATAAGGGATTTGGGCAATGAGAAAATCATCTTTTTGAATATTTCAACTTTGCCTTGGAGGTTTTTTCCCTTGCTTTCAGCCTGTGATCAGGTTTGCAGCAAATCCACCATTGGAGAATGAAATCTCTTCAGTGTGAGCACTTGTGAAGTTGTGAGAGATCAGCTGAATTAGTGCAGATTGAGAGAGCTTCATTTCAGAAGTTCTGCAGTGCTTCAACAGATTTTTTGTAGTGTTCTTCATCAAAACAGAGGGTTTATTGGTTGCTGTTCTTCCTTCACCATGGCAAACTTCATGGCTGTTTGGGCACACCTTCAGAGATGGTTTTTTGGTGCTTTTTGTTTGAAAGGGCGTGGCACTTGCAAGGAAGGTTTTTTGGCTTTTTGGAGAAACGTCTTCTTTCTGAGGATCTCTCTTCATGAACTTGGGCGCCCTACCTATACTTCTCTCTGGCTTCAGTTTCAAAATAAACTTTGCAATCTGTAACTCTCTACTCCAGTTTTCGTCAGTTCTTCACTATGCTGATCGGATTTCTTATTTAAAAAATTTGGAGGCTTTTGGGTATGTTTGTATGTTTTAAATCCATTGTTGATGATAATAAACACCTACAATTTCAGTTTGATTAAATTTGCTCAAGTTTTCATTCTGTGAGCTTTTATATGATGCGCCCCTTCTCTTTTGTCTACAAAATTTCTCTAAAAAACTAAAAAACACAAGTAGACTTAAGAAAAAGACAGGGGTTTGAGCAGTGAGCTAGCAAGGCTCATCACATTCCTCCAGCGTGCAAGAAATCTCATTGTTTGTAGACCAGAGAGCTAGATTGAATGAGGAGCTGGAAGTCGGGGAGGTGAATTAGCCATTGCCAAGAGAACTGGATAGTTAGAGTGCTAACGCTCCTGAGGGTGCCAATCTGTTAGAAGAAGAGGATGAAACGAAGATAGATATTCGCCTTGATCATGCGCTTGAGGCGGCCTTTTGAGGGTGAGACGGAGCCTGACATTCATGGTTTTGAGGAGGGTGACCAACAAATGGAGATAGATGAGCCCCAAGAAAATACTGCTGGAGAGGAAGTTCGTGAAGTGGAGGCAACTGAGGAACAACCTCTTATTGTTTATGACACTCAACGTAATTGGCTCTCACATGCAATAAGGAGAGATCAAGAGGACAATGCTGACTTGGCAATAGAAATGGAGGAACTTTTAAATAGAACAAGTCGCCTAAGAGGAAGAGAGCCAGAAAGTATTCAAAGATGGAGACCAACGAAGCCAGTTCGCGCACTCTCCATGTTGTCGTTCCTAGGGAGGACCATGACCTAAGTGATGTAATGCCAGAAAGTTACATAGTAACTACAATCGAATTAAGGCGCCCTTTTGAAGCACAGATAGTTGAGGAGGCTGAAAGTTCATTCCAGGCGTTGAAGGATAGGCTGGTAAAAAAGGAGGGAAAGTATAAAAGATTGAAGAAGGAGCATAAGGCGTTGGTCGGGTATGTGCAACATCTAGCACGTCCGTGTGCTCAAGAGAACCCAGCAGTAGAGCTTCCGCCTGAGCTGCCACGGGAATCAATTAGTGGGCTCGAGGAAATGAAGAGAGTTGTTCGAGAAGGAGATAAATGGATAGGTGGTGTTCGTAGTGAGGCAGAGAAATTCATGGCCAATCTTGTCTCCTCTTTTCAGAGTGCGTCTGGTATCCTCTCATTCTTGGATGGTGTCGAGCAAGCTTGGGGTGACACTCATATATTCTAGGACAAGACCATTCCTCGCCTTGCTGTTCTGATGCGTGTGCCCACGCAAACTTTGGTCAATGCAGGGGTGATCCAGGATGGGGACAGGTATGATTTTCTTGGATGGCATTCGGCTGCATTCACTGGGAAGGGCTTCTTCGACATGGCAGCTACAGAGTCTTCTAAAATCCGGAAGGCCATGAGAAATATTCACGAGGGCATCCTCAATACATTAGATGCTGTAATTTCCCCAATTTAGCCCTACACTCTTCGTTTGGATTTAGCCTATTTCCGGAAACTCGTAGGCTAAAGATGAAATGAAAATTAGGGTTTCCACTTTTAGAGGAGGTTTTGAGGTCTTGCATGCGAGAGTTTCTACCGCATGTCTGGTGAAGCTTTCTGGGTTTTTGGAGAGCTTCGCAATGAGGTAACATGCATGACAGGATATTGACTTGCGTTCTCGGCTGCTTTTTGGAGGCTTGCATGTTGGAGTTTTCCAGTTTGGCTTCTGGATTCTTTCTGGGTTTTCAGAGAGCTTCGCGATGGTGTGACATGCAACTGAATCAGATGACTTTTCCGGACTTACTATTTTTAGTAAGTTGTGACGGCTACTCAAAATGTGGAGAAAATGAGTTTGGAACAACTTACTATTTTTAGCAGTATGCTATTTTTAGTAAGTACTATTTCTGGCAGTGCTATTTTTAGCAACAATTTAGCAATTCAGTGCAATGGCTATTTCTGGCAGGTCAGCTTGAGCAGTGGTCTACGGCATTTGAGGTGATTATTTTGGCAAGTTTGATATTTGATGAAAAATAATGTTTTAAGTGAAAAATATTTGGCTAAGGCATGGAGGACGATTTGGAGAGATAAGTGAATTTTATAATGTTTATTAATTAAACATTTTTGGAGGCCTTATTAGATGAATTAATATTTAAGTGAAATATGTGCTAAGGCAAAAGGGGACGCCTAGCTTGGAGACATTTGAGTTTAATTAAATATTTCACTTAAATCTTTTAGTGAAATATTTGCAAGTTATAGAATATTTCACTTAAGTCTATCTTGGACGCCTTTTGGTGATATATTTGCATTTTATTAAATTATATTTCCACATATGGGTTGGAAATGAAATGCAAATGAAATTTGGAGAAAAGGTAAAAAAGTGAATTTCATTTAGGCACCCTAATTGGAAGGAAAAGAAGATTTGAATTTGGAGATAGAGAAGTTATAAATAAGAGACTTGGCCTTCAATTGGATTATCTATTGTTGCTTATCATACTGTTATGCTACTGAAATACTTTCAGAGCTTGCTTCGAGGAATGCATACCTCCTAGTTCTTTCTCTTGGTTTCGTGCTTGAAAGATAGCACCTAGCTATGTTTTCAGAGACTGCTTCTCATCTAGACTAGCAGACAGAGCATCAAGGTTGAAGATTTTAGAGATTTGTCAGTTTTGCAATTGCTGGTTAGGGTTTTGCTGAAATACAAATCTGCTCATAAGTCCATGCACGATTTTTTGGTGGTTCTGGGTATTGGCCCTATGCTTTAGTTTACCTTGGGCGCCCCTCCTTGCAAGTTTTCAGATTTTTTGGAGTTGTCTTGGATTTTATCTTGCTAGTAGAGCTTTTTTGGAGGTTGTACCTTCTTTGAGGTTGCATTGGAAAGCGTGCATAAATAAATCACTACTATTTGGAGGAGTTTCTTAGCTTGGTCTTTGTTGCTCAACTCCTAGCTCTCATTTGCATTTAGTTCCACATCATTCGGAGGTGTTTTGACGAAGTTATGAACTTTTGGTGATTCTAGGGCTTGTTGGTATGAATTTTCTGATTGCTGCAATTTTATATCAGACCTGATATTTTAGTCCCTTTGCTATATTTCATCTGTTGGATAGCTTGTACTTGTTTGGAGTTCATTTCCTAACATTTTGGAGATCATTGGTTATCTATATCTCATTGTATTTGCAGATTGTTCATCATATTGTAACGCTGAATCAGTAGTACTGATCAGCTCTTTTACTTTCTGCACTTTACATTTTGTATCCCCACTTTAGTGGAAGAGGATGGCTATGCCACCTATTTAATTTCAGTTAGTAGCCTTAGGGACCCTCTGACCATATGCTCGCCATCTCTCGGCGCATTCTTGGTTAGAGTTACTTTAGCTCAGCATGCACAAGATCCTCTGTCATGTCCCCTTTTAGTTGACATCTCTCAGAGCATATGATTAGCCTATTATGCGACCCTCGTAGGCTGATAGGATGGATAGAGGGTCTTGATGGAGCTTGGCTCGGCTTCAGTTGTCAGTATTTGATCAGTTGGCTTTCGTTTGGGCTCATTCGGACACCGTTTGCCTGAGTTGCTATTTTTAGCAGTTTTTGGCACTCAGTGAGGCACCCCTGCTATTTTTAGCAGTATAGTTTGGTCACGTGCAGAATCACTCCTTGGTTCGCCAGCTTCAGACGGTTTGAGAATCGGATAGTTTTTGAGGAAGATATTAATATTTAATTGATTTAATTAAATATTAATTTTTGGAGCTATATTATAAAGTTATAATATTTTTATATTATAACTTAAGTGCTTGACTCAAGGAGGTGTCCATCATTGAAAGGGGGCCATTTTTGATTATATTTTATAATTAAAAATTTGATCAAAGACTATTGGAATAATTAAAAAGAAAAGTCGAATTTATTTTAATGATGCTTTTTGAAGGAATTCGCACTTTTCAAAGGTTATAAGACTTTGCTTTGAAAATCGAGCTCATTATGTTATTGGATATTGAAAATTGATCAAGTCTTCAACCAGAGCACGGGAGCCAAGGGTTTCAGTCTCAGAGCATTGGGGAACGAGCCATCTCCAGTGAAAGCAATTCAGAGGTTGTGAAATATCATCCGATTTATTGCTAGGCAGAGAGATTTCTTCATTCAGGAGAGATCACATAACATTCACAGTTGATTCATCTTCAGGGTTTTCAGAGTGATATTCTTCCAGCAGGGGTTCTACAATCAATGTGCCTATTTCTTTGAGATTTGGCAATTTAAGGAAGGTCCGTACATTTTATTTGTTGGTTGCTGCTGTTTCAAGGCCGTACTAATCTGTACCAAGCCGTACCTCCATTAAAAAGGGCGTACTTTCAAGTTCAAGCAAATCGCCTTCCATTTTCTTAGTCTGTCTCCACTAACAGGGGTGCCTATGCACCTGGCATTATTCTGGATCATCTGACGGAGGGAGAAAGGAATATTCATTGCAGCCGTACCAGATCAAGGGCATTCTTCATCTTGCTGCAAATCAGGTTTTTGAAACAATATCTTTACACTATCTTGTATGCATGCCAGAGATCTTCTATTGTAGCCTTCTTAAATGAATAATAAGATCATAGATTAGATATTTCAAAGGTTTACTGCCTCCATATTCGTTTATTTGAATCTATACAAATTTCTTGCAAAATCGCATTATTACATTTATGCTCAAAAATCACAAAAAAACCAAAAATCACAAAAAACAAACAAAAAACAGTTAGATTCAGAAGACAGGGGAAACATGGGTTTCTACAGTGGTATCAGAGCTAAATCCTGCCATCTTGAGGGTTTAGCAGTCTTATGCAGCCCTTCTTCTCTGAGATGAGGATGTTCTCTCAACTTGACTTTGAGAACATCTCTAGATTTTCAGCAATTATTCAAAGCACGCAGGAGTCTATTGAGACTTGGAGGAAGACTTGTGATCGACAGGAGCAAATGGTGGGTATTCTTGAATATCAGCTCAATCTTACTCCGGCGATTTCTGAAGAGGAAGTTGATTCAGTGCTGGCCCGGTTCGTAGCTTACGCGGTCAGAGAAAAGAGCAGTGGAAACAAGGTCATGGACGAGAATCTTCTAGAGGGATAGTGGGCATTAATTGCCCATAGTGGTCAAGGAGGAATCTGCTATTTTTGGGATCATTAATGACGCCACTCCACCTTCTGGCGGTTTTTAGGGTTAATCTTGTCTAGGGCTGAGGTGGCTCGATCTGAGCCCTCCATTGTAATTTGATTTGGACCATCCGTTGAGGTTGGCTAGCTATATAAAGGGGAGTCCCCTCATTTGTACACTAGTAGTTAATCAATTGGATATCAGAGCAGAGTAGAGAGTAGACATTTTTGGGAGTTAGAATAGTCTAGTTTCATTGCATTATTTGAAGGAGAAGGGGAATTCTCCCTTTGAGAATTTTTGTAAGAAATTGTCACGAAAGCTAATCATAATAAAAGAATTTCATTGATGGTGAACTCCACTTTTGTCATGAATAGTTTGTGAGGTTTCTTCTTCCTTCAATTTCAAGTAGGATTTAATTTTCATGCAAGTAGTTTACTTTGGATTTGTGGTGTTTGATCGAAGTGGCTTCTCTTTATCCATACCACTAGCAACTTACTGACGGTAAGTCTACCTTGCGTGGTCAATTGGAAAATACCTCAAACTTAACTTCGATTGTGGTTCTGTTGATGTGTTTTTCGTGACCGCACCAACGCAGAATAAAGTTGCCAACGGCTTCCCTATTCTCTCTTGATCAAAGTATTCCGCACGCTAAGATTGCCAGAAAGTTCGTGCGTTCAACTCCAAGGTTCCTTTAGTGCGAATAGGCTCAGTTTGGCTCGATGTGAATTTGCTGGTATTTCAAGGGGACTTACGGAATTGTTCAGCAGCAGCGGAAGGAATTCAAATGCTTGGAAGGTTTGTCTATGAAGCGCAAGTTACTTATTCTAATCGGAAAATACTGAATTGAAATGGGGTGAGGTTAAGAGAGTCTAAATCTACTCTAGGTGTGGGATATGGAGCTCAACTTTAGCAAACTTCAACCAAACTTCGCTTTGCCTCGCATCGGACAGCTTCCACGGAGTCGGTGCAATCTTCAAGGGAGATGACTAAAGATGTTCAAACCACCACTTGACATGAAGATACCATCACAACGACGATACCATCATTCAAACTGTGATTGAAGTTAAGTACATGATATTCCAGTTGACCACACAAGCATTCACCATCAGCAAATACACTAGTGGTATGGATAGACGAAGTTGCTTAGATCAAACACCACATTCCACAATTAACATCTACTTGCATGAAAATGAAATTTATGCTACTCTACGCTACTTGAAGTAGAAGGGATGAAGAAACCTTGCTAGCTACTCACAACAAAGACGAAGTTCACCATCAATGAAAAACTCTTTTATTGAGAGAGTGTTCACAACAATTTCTTACAAAGTTTCCAAGGGGAAAACTTTCCCTCTTCTTCAAACTACACTATCAATCTATACTAAGTTACTCCTAAGCTATCACCTAGTTGTCTCTCTACTCCGACTTCTACTCTAATTCTACTGTCTAATTTCTAATGAAATACAAATGAGGGGGACTCCCCCTTTATATAGCTAGCCAAGTCCCAAAAGACGGCTAGGGTTACAATCAATAGAGTGGCTAGAATCGTGCCACCTCATCCCTAAACAATATTGCCCTAAAAATCGCCACAAAGGAGAGTGGGGTAATAAATGCGCCATGATGTCCACCATCATCGTTCTAGAAGATTCCGTTTGCAGACGCGTTCACACTGTCCTTGATCTTCCTTCTTGACTTTGTTCTTTGACTTCTTCCACTTGAGGATCTTCATTCTTCTTTTCATCTTGAGCCTTGAAAATGTTTCTTCAACACTTAGTCATTTTCTTGCAACCTTCCTCCCTTCGAAGTCGAAATATCATCTTGGATCACTTTCTTCATCATCTTAAGTTATCATCACTTGGTCTCGACGTTCCTCCTGCAAAACAAGCAAGGAGAAGGGTATTAGAACACTTCATAATATAATCTTAACTTACCCGATTCTCACGCTCTAATTTTCAAGCGTTTATCGCCTTCCTTAGTGAACTTCATCCTTCAGGATTTTCCAACATCTTGACTTCAACTTTTCCAGCTGAGGTGCTCGCAACTTTGATCTCATTCATCTCCGGCTCAGGAAAATCATCTTCACGAAGAATTTGAGCAAATTCTCCTAGGCAGTTCATTTCAAATTCATCGTCTGGAGGATTTTACCTTGAAAACACATTTTCTTCACTTTGCCTTAGAAAATTTTCAAATTTTCCCCTTAGGAAATTCATCAGCCTGGTGCCCACTTAAAATTTTCACCCTGGAGGTCGAAGCGAAGCATGGAAGACTTTAAAATCAACTCCTCATTGACAATCCTTGATACCCAGAGGAGAATTTCCTCCAGAATGCGTCGAATCCATGGGTGCACAACGAACGGGTTCATTTAATTTTTCGAATTTTGGACCCTAGAAAAATAATTTTCATCAAATTTAATCCATTTCATCATCTGTGAACATTTCTTGTTGCTCTGACTTGAAAATATTTTTGTTGACCCTGTGCAGCTGGCATCCGCTGACTTCACCTCTGGCAACTCTGCTCACGCTTCAGGAAAATTCCATCACCTCTCCAGACTTAGGCATTTTTCTAAGGGAGAAAATATCTGTGCCTTAGGAAATTTTTTGAATCACTTAGCATTTCGAAAAATTTTCCCTTAGAAATTTTTTATTCATCTCGATCAACTTGGCCTGTGAAAATACCAACTTCACTCAGAAAATTTTCAAGAGGGCGCCTAGCACATTTTATCCTCCGCTCACCACCTTGGATTTTATTTCACACTTAGAAAATACTTTCATTTGAAGTTCCAACGCCTTTAAAAAAAATTTCATATCACATCATCCTATATTCCACCTTAGGCGCATAGCACACTTTGAGGAAAAATTAAAAAACCACGCCCAACACTTATCATCACCACCTCACAGGTTTAGCATCTTCAATGCCCAAGCAATATTTTATTTTCCATCACCCACCATCTTGGCGTACTTAGCACATTTGGAAAGAATAACTCCAACGCCTTGGTAACTTCTTATTTTCACCACCTTTATTTTCAACGCCTTAACTTTTTTGTTTCACCATTCTCACCTTACATCTTGGCGCATTCAACACTTAGAAGAGGATGGGCGCATTCTAGGCATGTAGGAGGATGAAATCCCTTTGACTCATTGACTTTCTTGCTAGACATGGGCGCATTTCTTATGTTGAAGAGGATGGGCGCATATTGCATGGGGTGCAGGATGAAAGTTTCTAACGCCTTCCTTTTTGACTTGTTGACTTCAAATGTGGGCGCATTTCCATGTAGGCAAAGGATGACTCTTCAACTCCCATTTCTTGTCTTCACATGCACAAGTTTGGGCGCATTTTAGAGGGTGAGGAGGATAAAAATGTTTGACCTGTTTGACTCCCTCCTTGCTTTGGGCGCATTTCCATGCATGAGAAGGATAAACGTGTTGACTTGTTGACTCTTCTTTCAAATTGGGCGCATTTTCATGTAGCTGGTGGATAACCTTCTCCAACGTCCTTGGGTGACTCTTCACCTCCCATTTTTCGTCTTCACATGCATGACTTTGGGCGCATTTTGCCTAGGGAGGAGGACGAGTTTATACTTAGAATTTTTTTTGGCCTCTTACTAGCATGTGGGCGCATTTTGGCCTTGGGGAAGTGTTGTGACCTTTTCACACATCGCCCCATTCAAGATGGGGCCCCCTAATTTTTGCTCCGTTCCGGTCTTTTGGCTTGGGTTTCTCTCTCTCTCTCTCTGTCTGTCTCTTTTCTGGTGTTCGTCTTTTCGGGGGTTGTGTCCGTCATTGAGCTTAAACGCGAAATATTGGCCAAATCTGAAATTAGGGTTTCATCGTTTTCGGTCATTCAAGGTCAAGTAGAGTGAATAAATTGAAATTTGAACTTAACATTGTTGTCAGCAGGCATCCAGCGGGCTTCCAGCCAAATTTCATCGAATTCTGAGGTACTTACTATTTTAGTAAGTCTGCAATTCAGGGCAATTTGTCAGCTATTTTGAGATTCCGATCATCACACGGCATTCGTGAGTACATCGACGCTTTGCATGCCAAATTTGAGCAAAAACGGGCAGCTTACTATTTTTAGCAGTCCGGCCTCCTTCACAAATTTCGTGGTGTGACATGCAAACAAGGATTCTCACTCAGAAGGAACTTGCTATTTTTAGCAGGTATGCCCCGGCAGCCGCTTCCCAGCAGTTCAAAATCACGAGCTGATCGCAATGCCGCAGAAACGAGAGCAAACGGAGATCTTTTGATACACATGCAATACAGATTAGGGTTTCCAGCTTCGGAGCCTAAAAATAGGCATCAAAAGTCAGAATCTTCGAAATCCGGTGTAAACCACCTCGATCAGCGTTCTTCAGGCTGTCTGCTGGTGAAATTTTAGGTCAAACGGAGCACTTACTATTTATAGTAAGTCAAATTGGAAACATGCTAAAAATAGTAAATCAGTTGCATGCATCAGTGTCGGCAGTAAGGTCACGTGGTGAGGATTGCCTCATTCAAATTTCAACTCGATCGGAGCTTGGGAGCTATCAGAATCAAGAGCTTACTATTTATAGTAAGCCACCCTCAGAAACAGGCTATAAATAGCAGGGTGACTAAAAGTTGCAGTGTCGACAGGTTGAAAAGGTTATGAAGAAGCTATGTTTAAAATTTCAGGCCATTCCAAGCTTTAGAGGCGCGAATACAGAGGACTTACTATAAATAGCAGGGCACGTAAGCTGGCGAGGATGATGAAAATGTTGTCTAAGTCTGGAGTCTCGTCCAGCAGGCATAGGAAAATGCGCCCATCTCAGCTAGAGGTGTAGAAATTTTTTTCAAAATGCGCCCATCCTTCTCAGGCATTGAAATGCGCCCAGTTCACAAGGTGGTCAAAGCAAAGTCAAACATGAAAATCCGCCTCCAACAAGGAAATGCGCCCAAGGTTGATGTTTATCCTTCACACAAGAGGAAATGCGCCCAACTTGCAAAGAGTCAACAAGGTCAAAGCAAACTCGTCCTCCTTAGGGGGTAAAATGCGCCCAAATCATCCATGTGAAGACAAAATTTTGGAAGGTGAAGGGTCACCCAAAGATGTTGGAGATTTCATCCTTCACAAGTATGGAAATGCGCCCAACTTGCATGCTTGTCCTCCTCACCCTCCTAAATGCGCCCAAATGAGCTCACATGAAGACAAAAAAACGGAAGTTGAAAAGTCACATGAAGGCATTTGCAAGTTCGTCCTCCTCCTACAAGGAAATGCGCCCATGTTTGGATGGTAAATGGTAAATACAAGTGGTAAGTAAGGTGAAAAGTGTTACCTAGCATGGTGAAAGCTTGTACGTTATCCTCCTCCACACTTAGAATGCGCCCAAGGTGAGTTAAGTGAAGTATGCGCCAAGTAGGGGAGTCATAAGGTGTTAAGGATATTTTCTAAGGCCTATGCTAAGCGTTAAAATATCCCAAGGCGTTAAAACTAAAATGTTAAGTGTGATGTGCGCCAAGGGTAAGGTTGATATAAGGCGTGGAAAATATTTCAAGGTGTTGAGAGTTAAAATGAAATGTACGCCTAGGGTGGTGAAGAGATGTGTGATGGAAAATGTTTGAAGGGTGATATAAGGTGTTAGGAAAATCTTGAAGGCATTGAAATTAAAATGAAGTGTGTTGGGCGCCTCAGGGGAAGAAAATAAAATATTTTCTAAGTGTTGAAAATTTGCCTAGGCGTTGGGACCTTTTAATGAATATTTTCCAAGTGTGAAATGATATGGATGAAGTGAAGATAAAATGTACAAGGCGTGCCGGGAATGAATGAAGTTGATAAAAATTCCTCTCCACTGGCAATCAACAAAATTTTCTAAGGCAAGTTTTCAAAAGTACAAGAGGATTTTAAAATATTTTCTAAGGAAAATTTTTATTTTATTTTTTCCTTGAAAATATGCCTAGAACTCAGATGATAAAATTTTCCGAGGCAAGCAACTTTTCTCAGTGATGGAGTCAAAGATGAGGATATTTCAAGTTCTTCAAATTTTTCAAGAAGTCAGAGCAACACAAAGTGATCACAGGCGAAGAACGAGTTTAAAATGATGGAAATAATATTTTTCTAAGGTTCAAAATTAAAAATTAAATGAACCCGTTCGTTGGGTACCCATGGATTCGAGACATTCTAGTGAAAATTTGCTTCTGGGTACTGGACGTTCGTGATGAATGATGGATTTCCAGATCTTTCAAGCTTCGCCGACACTTTTCCAGTAGAGAATTTAATCAGTGCTTGAATTGTGGATTTTCCTAAGGGAGAATTTTAAATTTTCTAAGGCAAATTTGAATAAAATGAGTTTTCAGAGTGAATTTTCTTCGAACGATGAATCTAAAGGGAATTGCCTAGATGATTTTGATTAAACTCTTCGAAGATGAATTTTCCAGAGCAGATGATGAAGTTAAAAATTCGAATTCAAGTGACAGAGCTCCGGCTGGTGAGTTAAAAGAAGATGAATTAAATCAAATTTTCGAAAGCAAAATCCAGAACGCCAGTCAAAGTCAAGTTTCTAGAAGAATAATATTCCCGACGACTGGAGACAAGTGTCAGAAACACCAGAGAGGGAAAATTCGAATTCTTGGAGTGGAGTAGTGGAGTTTAATGGCACTGGCTAAAATTAACGTCTTCTAGAATTTGAATTTTAGCTATAAAATGAGCAAGCTTTTCACTCACTTTCACAGCTGAGAAAGGCGAATTTGCTAAGTCTAAGTGAGTTGCTGAAGTTTGAAAGAGTTCGAATTTTGCTGAGGAATTTGTGTTGAGAGAAGGCGCCTTGAGTTTGCTGAGAGTTGAAGAAGACGTCTTGAGGCTTGAGAGGTACGCCATTGTCAAAGTACAGAAGTGTTTGCTGCAATTGAAGTTGCTTGAAAAGGTACGACTTAAGTGGCTGAAATTTGATTTACTTGAATTATAGAAGCTTGAAAGAGGTACGCCATTGCTGAAAGCTTGAGAAGTACGGCCTTGCTAGTGTTGAAGTTTGAAATCTGATTTGCTTAGTTGAAGATGCTGGTTAGAGGCGCCTTGTATTGAGTTGAAATATTGAGAACTTTAAAAGTACGAACTTGCTGGTTTGAGGTGTAAAGTCATAGAAATTAAAATTGCTGTTTGCTGATACGAAGTAGTTGAAGTTCAATTTGCTGATTGCTGATTGAGAAGTGAAGTCACGAAAGTTCACTTAGAAATCTGTTCTAAGTGTCAGAATTCAAATTTATCCAAGAGAAGAAGCTGAGGTTTGCAAACACGAGAATTATTGCAGCTTCTAGAATTCGACTGCAGCCCCTATCATGTTTTATTTTATTAAATATAATTGTTGATGAAATGTTTGTTATGTTGCAGATGGCTGAAGCGAGGACAACCGGAAAGGACAATGGTGCCTCCAGACAGGCTGTGATCAAGAAGCTCAGCAAGACATTCATGCCAGAGACGAAGTTTATTTCAAAGTTGGGCAAGTTGACAGACAGCAATTTGGGCTCCGTCAACTTGGAGGCCTTCAAGAACAGGCTGTTCGGAATTGGAAGTCATCGGGCTTCGGTCACTTCGCACAACATCGTCCGAAGTGGACTATATGCAGCTGCTGGTTTTCCGCCAGCTATTCAGTGCTCAGAGCTTATAATGGAGTGCGCCAACTGCTACGAGAAAGAACACCGGTCGATCATGTCACCAGATGGCCAAGTACTTGCCAATCTCACTCCGGCGGCCATTGGTGAAGCCTTCGGGATCCCGGTACATAGAAACATGATCTACAAATCCAGAGAGCGAGCAGAGCGGATGTATGCTTCTGCTTTCGAGAGGTGCATGGATACAATTAACACTCACTGGATGAGCACTCCAAAGCCATCTCGTGCGAAGTTGCCGAAGCAGATCATAGCAGAGGACCTGAAACAGGAGTACTGTGATCTCATCATGATGCTGAGCAGGGTAGGTGGTTGCCCTTAGTCTTATATTTTTGAGCCGTGGATGTTTTATTACATCAACCTGGTGTTGGAAGGCAAGGATTATGTCAATTGGGCTGAGATGATCAGCGATAACATACATGAGCAACTCCTGAGCCTAAGGAGGACTAAAACGTTCTACATGAGCTCCTATCTTGTTTACATGTTGGCACGAATGACGAGGTACAGAGGGATTTCTTACAAGGAACCCGTCGGTTGTGGCTCTCATCAATTCAAGATCCATGAGGCGTGTACACAGTTGCACTTGTCGAGCACAACCCACTACAAACGTGTCAACGATTCATTCACCATGTACATCACGAGGCTGCTTTAGGAGAGATTACATCACAGAATTTCTAGAGATGCCCAGGAGCTGATTGAGAGGTATGGGTGCTGGTTTATAGAGTTTCCTAGATTTTCATATATTAGGCTGCAAGGATTTTCTTCATACACTTATAGGCTGCCTAAGTACCCAACCGATAAGATAATAATGCTAGAGGTATCCAGACAATTGCTTGCCTTTGACAAAATCCAGAAGAAGAAGAAGAAAGGGGGGATAGAGTTTCCGATTGTGATGGGCAACTCGGATGAGGTGTGTCCGTCGATACAGGCAGCTAGAGAAGCTGAGAGTGAGCTTCAGTTTTATCACTTGGCATATCATACAAGCCGACAGCATTATGACCCACACCATAACATCAATTGGGTTCTGTCGGAGGAGTTTAAACATAAGGCCACCATAGAGGACTATTGGGCTGATGCAGTGGATGAGATTGAAGTGAGGAAGAGGATGTTTTCTAGATTGCCGATTACTCTTATCAGGGAGTGTGAGGTAATTCCAGTTCGGACCAGGTCAATGAGGACATGGATGTTGTTCATCCAGACTATGCAGCTGTTCGGGATACTCCACTTCCGCCTATAGATTGGTCAGAGCCCGAGGTTGCAGATTTGATACTCTCTCTATCCCGGTTATGACATTCACCAGGGCATGGGTTGATAGGCGAGTGAGCAGATTGAAAGGTAGGTCAATTGCCTTGACCTACAACTTGATGGGAGATCACAGGACGCCCACCACAGGAAGGAAGAAACAGATCGCACGGGGTCCAGAGTCCAGAAAGAAAGAATTAGTTCAGCCAGAGCCTCCACGAGTCACAAAGTATGACTTTGAGACACGCTCTGCCATACGTGAGGTGTCTTTATCGGTTGATCGTGAGGGTTGCAAAGTGAATCGCACCGAGATACAGATGATATTCAGCCTCCCACGGAGGGAGTTGATTGGCCGTGAGTGCTACCGTACCGGCAAGTAGGATTGATCGCCAGGATGATTGAGGGGACCACACGTAATCTCGCCAAAGAGGAGTTAGAGGCGCCATGAATGATGATGATGATGATATAGTGTCAGTGACACCTACCACTTGAGGACGATGAGCCCACGAGGAAGAAGTGGAACAGGTAAGAGAAGTCGAGGCACAGGAGCAGCAGCCTTTCGATATACTATATGAGGTGCCTGATTGGCTTAGAGACAGAATGCGAAGAAGCCCGAGTGAGGAGGTTGATCCAGCAGTTGAGATGGAAGAGTTTTTGAACTGGATCAGTGCTCCTCCACCGAAGAAGAAGGCAAGAAAGTTTTCAAAGATCTCCACTGATGAGGATGGCTCTCGCACTCTTCACGTTGCTGTCCCACGAGTCGAGTGTGACCGGAATGAAGTAGTTCCTGAAAACTATGTGGTCACCACTCTGGATTTGGGACGCCCTACTGGTGCACAGATTGTTGAGGAGTGTGATAACTCCTTCCTTGCCCTTAAGGATAGATTGTTCAAAAAAGAAGGAAAATATAAGAAGTTGAAACGAGAACACAAGGCGCTAGTTGGATATGTTCAGCAGTTGTCTCGTTCCTGAGGGCAGGATGTACCAGTGATAGAGCCTCCAGCAGATATTCCTAGAGAGTCGATCAACGGCTTAGTAGAGTTGGGGAGAATGGCACAGGAGGCATAAATGGCCGCTGCGGAGTTCGTGACGAGACAGAGAAATTCATGAGGACCTATCCTTTGCTTTTCAGCAGGCCTCTTCTATTTTGACACGGATGGATGCGATGGATCATGCTTGGGGCGATGCTTCCATCTATCAGAGCAAGGTGATCCAGCGTCTTGAGGTGTTGAGGCATGTGCCATCGCAGTTGTTGATTGATGGAGGTGTCATTCAGGCGAATGACCGATATGATTTCTCTCGGTGGTATTCTTCAGCTATCACGCATGGCTTCTCGGAGCGCGGCATGCGCATTCAATGATACATAAGGCTATGGCCAATATCATAGATGGAGTCTTAACACCTTCGAGCCATATTTGCTAGGGCGTAATGTAGTCCGCATGAGATAAATCTTGATAATTTGAGGGGTTTGCTGGTTCCCTTCTTCGCAGATGTTAAGACCTTTGTACAGGATGACTTTGAGAATACTGCTACATTCTCCACTTTGATCCAGAACACGCAGGACTCATTAGCTGCTTGGAGAAAATCTTGTACAAGGCACGAGCACTCAGTCACGGTGTTAGAGTTTCAGTTGGATTGTGTTCCGCCTATTTCAGTTCATGAGGTTGAAGCCGTACTTGGCAGATTTGTTGAGTTGGCAGTCAGAGAGAAGGCTAATGGGAACACACTACTGGACGAGGATCTTCTAGAAGACTGAGTATGGAGCATTTATTGCATTTGCTATTTTGGGAGTGAGTGGGAATCTTTGATTCATTTAATGTACCACTCCCTATTCTGGCAGTTTTTAGGGTTAGGGCTGAGGTGGCACGATTCTGGCCACTCTATTGATTGTAACCCTAGCCGTCCTTTGGGACTTGGTTAGCTATAAAAGGGGGAGTCCCCCTCATTTGTAACACAATCAGAATATTAGAAGATCAGATTAGAATCAGAGTAGACATTGAGAGAGCTAGATAGTGTAGTATTGTAGAGCATTTTGCATAATTTGGAGAAGAAAGAAAGTTTTCCCTTTGAAAACTTTTGAGGAGATTGTTGTGTAATACATTTTATGATAATAGATCTTTTCATTGATGATGAAATTCGTCTTGTCATGAAATGCTAGCAAGGTTTCTTCTTCCTTTCGTATCCAAGTAGATTAGATTCATGCAAGTAGCTTACTTCGGTGTGTGGTGTTTTATTGAGATAGCTTCACTTTATTCCATACCACTAGCGGCTTGTTGATGATAAGTCTGCCTTGCGTGGTCAACTGGACATTATCTTGTGTTTAACTTCGGTTATGGCTTACATACTTATATGCGTTGTTCTGATGGTGTACGTATGTTAATCTATAACTTGAACACCTTTCGCTATCCCCTTTGAAGATTGCACCGATTTTGCTGAGGCTGTCCGACGGAGGCTAGGTGAAATCCGGTTGAAGTCTATTGAGACGAAGCCCCGCATACCCTGCATTTAGAATAGAGTATAAATTTCTTAGGCCCTTTCCCTTTCACTTTCCGTATATTTCTGATTAGTTTTAGGAAAGAGAGCACATTGCCAAATCATACACGTAAGAATTCCCCTTCAATATCATACATTAGCTGCTGACTACAAGAAATCTGGACAATTGTGTAAGTCCCCTCGTACGAACACAGCAACACACATCAACCAAACTGGGTCTATTCGCACTTAAGGAACCTTGGAGTTGAACATGCGAACTTCCTCGCAATCTTAGCGCATGGAATACTTTGATCAAGAGAGGACGGAGTAGCCCAAACTATTTTGTTCTGCCTTTTGGTATGGTGACAAAAACCGCATCAACAGGAAGGATGAAAAGCTTTGACTTGGTTGACTTTTCTTGCCTTGGGCGCATTTGGAGGGGTGAGGCGGATTTCTTTCATGCCTTAAAATTTTTTTCAACTTTTTCTTCTCCCAAGTTGGGCGCATTTTGCCCCTGTTGCAGGATGAACACCATTGACTTTCTTTGACCTCTTGTGCCTTGGGCGCATTTTGCCCTGTGTGAAGGATGAATCTCAGCTAAAAATTTTCCCACTTCCTCATCAACTCCGGGCGATTTCACTAGGGCTCACTGGATGAAGTTCCGTACTTAGACAAATTTTCATCATCTCTTTCGCCAAGATCTCATGCCTCGCCATTTATAGTAAG